>CAUYRT010058747.1:0-65538 GCA_963574885.1 Lepilemur ruficaudatus | reverse complement strand
TTTTTTTTTTGAGACAGAGTCTCACTCTGCTGCCCGGGCTAGAGTGCCGTGGCGTCAGCCTAGCTCACAGCAACCTCACACTCCTGGGCTAAAGCAATCGTCCTGCCTCAGCCTCCCAAGTAGCTGGGACTACAGGCATGCACCACCATGCCCGGCTAATTTTTTTCTATATATATTTGGTTGGCCAATTAATTTCTTTCTATCATTAGTAGAGACGGGGTCTCACTCTTGCTCAGGCTGGTTTCGAACTCCTGACCTTGAGCAATCTGCCCGCCTCGGCCTCCCAGATGTTCTTCCTTCTTGAGGTCAGTGTCTTCTGAATCAAAATCCTAAATGAGTGCCTTTGGTTGGTGATCCATGTTACATGTCTATACTCTAGGGGCAAAAAAACGTTGAGAAAGAAGTGTCTAACTTCTACCTTTGAACACCAAGATGTATGGTCAAAATTTTCTAGATACAGAATTTTTTCTTTTTTAAATATTAGGCAGCCAAAATTCATGCTATCTTTTCACGAGTGACTAGACTGGGCCATGTCTTCTGCTGACCCTATGGCTTCAGCTTGTACCATTTTACTGAAACTATTCTTTCTAAGGTCACACTTGACTATATATCCCCCAAACCTCAGGCCACTCTTTATCCTTCGTCTTGCCAAGTCCCCTTATTTTACCTTACTAATTCTTTCTTCTCCTTGAAATTTTTTAATGATTTTGTTTCTATGATATGATACTCTACTAGTTCTTTTTCTTTTTTTAGGACAATTATTTTTTGGTTTCCTTTCAGGTCTTCCTCGACTGATCCCCAAATATTGATATTCCTCAAGGTTTCACATCCCCTCCCAACTTTAGACTATTTTTTCAAGCAGTATCAATCTCCCTCATGGATTTAACTATCACCTTGCACCAGTCAGGCCTTGGGTAGTGAAAAAAAAGAAAGAAAGAAACTGTTTTATGTATGCAAAATATAAAGGCTTCAAATACAGTGAAGAACTTTGGAAGGGCAAAGGGTGGTGAAGTTCAGGGAAGCCACCACCAATATTCTCAGTGGCCATTTCAACTGTCTTGATCTGAGCAGACAGTTTTTAAGAGCTTGCCTGGAAGCTGCTTTGAATCTTACACTTGCCCCCACATCTGCCTGCAATTGGCTTTGGAAAATAATGGCCTCTTCTCTTCTATCTTCTAAATCTCTAATGAGTCTCGCCTCATATCTGTGCACTAAACTTCCCTGAGCAAGAGAGAGTATCTGGTCACAGAATCCCCAGAAAAGTTGACATTCACTGTAATTGGACTCCTTTACCTAACATGTTTACCTCTAAACCAATCCCCAGCTCTATATGTGAAGCATGTGATTTAGCCCATGCTAATCAGTACACTCCACCCTCCTAAACCCAATGTAATTGTCTTAGTCCATGGGGAAACTCTGCCCCTGCAGAGCCACAGGTGAAATCAGCTTCCCCAGAAAAGAGAAATAGGGAAGTGAGAAATCCTCAGGTGTCCACTATCCATCCCTACTTCCATTGCCTTTTTTTCTCTTGAAAAACCACAGTAATCTCATCATAATGAGTAAAACTTCCTCTAATCCATTTTCTCATTACAGCCAAAGTCATTTACGGAATGTATAAATCTGACCATATCACTCCTTGGTTAAAACCATTAATGGTTCCCCTTTACCATGTTCTATATAAAGTCTCTGTGATCTGGCCCCATGTACCTCAAGCTCATCTCTCTGTAATCCTGGCCTCTCTTTTTATGCTCCAGCCACATCCAATCACTATATGCCTGGCAGAGTGCCTTGCGTGCACTGTTCACTCCACCAATGGTTACTGAGTAAGCTCATGAATAAATGAGATGAGATGGTTTGTTTTCATTCTGAAGTAAAACTAAGGTAGTCTTCTGGCTCCTTTGTATCTCACTTCCCTCCCAACCTGTGTGGGGCTCACAGCACAGTGGGTGTTCAAAGATGCTTGTTAACTAACAAAATTAGCACATTCATTTTACTTCTCAACAAAGAGCTCCATTGAATTTTGATTCCTGGCAATTTAAAAATATTTTTCTGGGTGTTATAATTATTGGCCCCTTTGTAGTATAAGGAGTGGGTGAAAGAATTCATTAGCTCATTAAAATACAATGAAAAGAACATAATTAAAACATTTAGGCAATTTCTGGATCACAGAAAATGAATAATCAGAAGTGCAAAACAAACCCTCAGCCAGTTGCTTGGCTGCAGCAGACCCACACTTTCTGATTTCACATAATACTGTCAACTGGCTGGTGCAAAATCCCCCTCCTCACAAGAGAATTTGCTTTAATGAGCTCTATTCTTAATATAGGAACTGGAAGTAGAAGTAGCATATATCACGACTTCAGGGAAGTCCTCTGAAAACATGAAGAGGAGAATCGGGGTTCCCCTGTCCCTGCTTCTAGTATTTGGTTTTGGCCCAACAACTGTACCTGCCACTGTGCTCAGTGCAATACACACATCATCCCATTTAATTCTCACAAATTAGGTATATCTAATTATCCTCTTTTCATGAATGGAAGTGAGGTTTAGTGGTGTCCAAGATCACACAGCCAGTTGACAGAGTCAGAACAAAAATAATCATTCCAACCAGACTCCTATAAGTCCCTGTTTTTAATCACTATGCACAACTGAATAGTTAGGAGATTTCAATCTCTCTGTGATTTCAGTAGCACTTGGTCCTCCAGGGCTGGAATGGGAGGATTAAGTCTGCCCAGAAACCCCTGTGCCATCAGACATGGCAGCTAGCTCTGCATGTTTGATGAGTGGTGATGTTCATTACTGTTCTCCTCCCTTCCCTGCTCCTTGCAACTTTTACCATTATACCTCCTGCTACCTCTTTGTTCCTTTACTCCCTCAGTATCTCCTCACCTGTTCTCCAGTCTCCAAGGATCAACTAATATCCTTGAGTTTGCCAATTTTACCCAAGAACATCTTTCTCAATGACCTTAGATCCATCCCTTTGAAATGTAATCATCAAAGGAGATAGTGACCCTATCTCCCAGTATCTGTAGAAGACTAGAAGTCTATATTAGTCAGGGTTCTCCAAAGAAACAGAATGATAAAAATTATTAGGGAAGGGGGTGTAATTATAAAGAATTGGCTCACATGATTATAGAGGCTGGCAAGTCCAAAATCTGCAGATTCTATGTCCTAGTTTGAGTCTGGAAGGCTGGAAGTTGTTTGGAATCAAGAAGAGCTGTCTGGAATCCAAGAACTCTTGGAATCAAGAGTTTGAAGATGTCAGGCAGGAAGAGCCAATGTTCCAGTTCCAAGACTATCAGGCAGGAGAATTCTCTCTTACTTGGAGGAAAGTCAGCCTTTTGTTCTACTCAGGACTGCGGCTGCTGGGATGAGGCCCACCCACAGTGGAGGGCAATCTGCTTTACTCAATCTGCTTATTTAAATGTTGACTTCATCCAAAAATACCCTCATAGAAACACCCAGAATAATGTGTGACCAAATATCTGGGCACCCCATGGTCCAATCAAGTTGACACATAAAATTAACCGTTACAGAGCCTAACTTCAATGAATACCAATTAGCAAAGACAGATGGCCTAATCACATTGACCAACTTACCACCTACCATCCTCCAGTGCTGTTCTACTAGCTCACCCCACTACTTTTGTTTCACTGGAGTTGAGCTCAGTTCTGTACTGAAGTCTGTCTCCTGTACTGCAGTAGCCCAAATAAAATATATCTTTCCATTTGTTAAAAGCATCAACACAATTTTTCTTCAACACACATTAATGAATGACTATGGGAGCAAATGACCAACCAAACTAAAAATCAATCCTGTGAGGTAGATGTCATCATCTCTGTTTAGCTACTCCTGTAAATAAAAATAAATACTAATGTATACTTATTATATGCCAAGCACTGTATTAAGTGATTTATGTGAATTAACTTAATTATCATCACAACTGTATGTGTTAGACACTCTACTATTCCCGTTTCATAGAACTATCTGAAAATTAAACAGATTAAATGACCTACTAAGGTAATACAGTTTGTATACGGTGAAGCCAGGATTAGAATTAAAATTTTAAAAATATGAGACTGTCTTTACAGCCACTTTACTCAAAATGCCATTTATCTTCATAATCAGGACCATGCTACCTTCCTTTTCAAATGTTTTGGATTTGAAGATGAAGATTCGCAGGGTAAGGATGACCCATTGCTAATTTATGTAGATGAAAAAATCATTGGCTAGGAACATCCTTTATAAATGTGAGTTTTTTGTTGTCTTAGCTCAGACTGTTATAACAAATACCACAGAATAAGTGACTTAATTAACAGAAGTTCATTTGCTCACAGACTGGAAGCTCAATATCAGGGTACAAGTATGGTCAATTTCTGGTGAGAGCTCTCTTCCTGGCTTGCAGATGGTGCCTTCTAACTGTGTGCTCACATGGCCTTTCTTTGGCATGTGCACATAGAGACCTCTCTTTTTCTCTCTTTGTAAGGTCACCTTATCTGATTAGGATTCCTCCTTATTGATTTCATTTAAGCTTAATTGCCTCTTAAAAGCCCTATATCCAAAATACAGTCACATTGGGGGTTAGGGCTTCAACATATAAATTTGGAGCAGGGGGACACAATTCAGCCTATAGCATATGTAGGCACATCTTTCATACCCTTCCCCTTGACATGGTCCCGAAGCCCTCAATAGGTTTTTGAAAGGAAGAGAATAGATGGTATAAGTCTGAAGAGAATAGGTGGAAATTAAGGGTGGAATCTGAAGACAAGTTCAATCAATCATCAAAAAGGACAGATACAGAATTGCAGTTGCCTGAATGTCTGCCTGAAGTTTTGGGGAAAAAATGTGTCTGAAGAAATAATAGAGATAATATCACAGATGTTCAGTGAAGAGAAACGTGCAGAGACAGCAGAAAGAAAAATCTATCAAGGTGAAAAGTGAGCAAGACTCTATTCTGCCAGAGCACCGAATAAAAGCAGACTTGCAGAGAAAACTCCTGCCCTTCCAGAAAAGATTCATTCAGCTCCTCAGCTCAAGGAGCCTCTGTTCCTCTTGCTCCTCCATTATGTGTCTCCTCCTGTACTACATAAAGCCCACTGCACTGCTCAGTAATTTTTTCATCACAAAAAGAGCAAGGAAAGGAAAGAAAGGATGAGAGGAATAATGCAATCAAGTCCTTTATGATAGTTCCAGGCATGGATCTAAATAAATTTTACTACTTTCTATTAACCAGGAGAAACACAAAAGCTAAGAGAAAGAGGTTTTCTTCTTGGTGTTCCTCAGATATTCTGCTTGGTGGAGTCCAGGAATGGACTCACATTACCTATTGCTTGTACGCTTCTTGGCATTACATGCCACTTGTCCAGTTGAGCCTTTGGGGCTCAAACAGCCATGGTAGGATATATCAGTTTCTCTAGGAGTCATTTGATTTTTTGGCATTCTAGCTTCTGGGACTTCCTCACTCCCTTTAGGTGGCTTAGCACCATGGAAAGGCTGGCTTCATTCATAGACTTTTTTTTTTTAATGTCTTAACTAGGGGTACATGTATATGATTAAAAAAATGTAAAATACCCCCAAGTCCTCCTAGATTCTCTCCCCATAAATAACCACAGCTCCATGTGTATCTGTGCAGAGGAACTTTATACTTTGAGGTACTTAATAATCAAAACAAATGACTGCATATTGTATGCAATAATATAGAAATCTATGCCTTTAGCCAGTGATTGTATGTAAACATATAAAACCAATTATTTCAGAGTTTCTGTAATCTGTTTTACTATCATAAACAGATTCACCAAGGTGAATTACAGTAAGGTTACAGCTATGAATCAATTTGACATTTTCAAAGTACTAGACAAATATGTTATCATTTGTTCTTTGTTTTTATTAACAGGAATAAAATTTCATTTTAAAGGGTGAGAGTAATGTCACCAATATGGTGGCATAGAAGGTAACCTGCTCATATCCACCCACAACAACAAGAATTCTGCCCCCATCCATAGTCAAAAGTCTCTGCAGGAGCCTCAGAATTCAAGTAGAAGTTTGTGAAACTCACTGAAGCCCAAGACCAAGGAAGATCATTTTGAGAGTGCAGATATTCAGTTGGCTGACCTGACCTGTCAAGCTTGTTTCTGGGTTCAAGCCTGGAAACTGCCCAGTTCCCCAAGGGGCTTGGCTACTGTCCCATTTGGCCTTGATTCTGCAACCAAAACCATCTGCCAAGGAGTGCAGAAGCAATTGCTCACACTAGTGCCTTGGCAGAATGGCTCATCTGCCTGCTGACATCAGTCTCATTAGTAAACCTGAAAGTGGTTCTGTGGTGCTGCTGTAGCTTTCCATAGCTGAGGTCCCAGCTCAGAGCCACTTGCACAAACATCCAGTGGGATATTTTCCTATATCTCGCAGCCTGGGAGTCTGAGCCTCTCTGACAGCTTCGCAAACCTCCACTACACAGCAGAGCCCCAGGGGCCCAGTATCAGCGATAGCCCTGATGCCGCACTCTAGGAACTATCCCATCTCTGCTAAGATCTGCTGGGAGATGCATACCTCTCTGGGCCAATGAGACACACTCTCTAGCCTCTTTCCCCCAGCAAATCCCAAGGCATCCCAGTCTCAGCTCTGGCCCTTTCTGCTGCAATCAGGGAATTATCTTGTCTGTGCAGGGTACTCCTGAGAGATGTGAGCCCCTCTAAGCCAATAAGACAGGGCTTTCCACCTTCCATCCAATAGCAGATCCTAAGGGTGCCCAGTCTCAGTTTTGGTCCTTCTAGCTGCAGTCAAAGAACTATCCTATCTGTGCAGGAACTTGCTGGGTGACATGCACCTCTCTGAGCTAAGATCAGGCTCTCTAGCCTCTGTCTCACAGCAGATCCTGATGAGGGGCCACTCTCAGTTCTCATCCTACCTCCTGCAGTCAGAGAACTATTCCATCTGGGCAGAAACCTGCTGGGAGATGCATATCCATCTGAGCCAATGTGTCCAGCACACCAGCCTTGTTCCCACAGCAGATCCAAAAAGGACCTAGTTTCAACTCCATCCCCTTTCACTGTAGTCAAGGACCCACCTCACTTGGGTAGAGACTTGGGAGGCACACCCATCCGGTCACCGAACAGTCTTCTGGACTCAGGTCCTTGGCCAGCATTCCCACATAGCCCCAGTACCCTCCTTGGGTCTTTCCTAGATCCAGTTAGTCAAGAAAGTCATGTCAACCTTGGAACCCTCACAAGACCTATGCAAAGCCTGAGCTTAGAGTATCCTCTACAGCTGAGATGGCTGCAATAGTCACAATCTCAGGGAACAGAACAGTCAGTCAGCTTAGACTCCCAAGAAGGCCCTCTGATGACAAACAGGCACAAACAAAACCAGACTGAAAAGACTAAATAAATACTTAATCCCTCAATGCACAGACATCATCACACATCTTCAACTATCAAAAACATTCAGGGAAATATAACATCACCAGATAGACAAAATAAGGCACCAAAGACTGACCCAAAAGTCATGGAGATGTGTGATCTCTCAAATAAAGAATTCAAAACAGCTATTTTAAGGAAGTTCAATGAACTTCAACGAAACACAGAGAATCAATTCAGAAATTCATCAGAGATATTGCAATTTTTCAAAAATCACAAATTTTTATGAGAAATATAATAAATGAAAAATATAATAAAGGGTATCAATAGCATAATTGATCAAACAGAAGGAAAAAATCAGTGAGTTCAAAGACAGATTATTTGAAAATACACAGTCAGCAGGAAAAAAAGCTTTTTTTCTTTTTTCAAAAAATGAGGACTGAACAAAACTCATGGGATCCATGGGACAGCACCAAAAGAACAAAGATTTGTATTATTGTAGTTAAAAAAAGAATTGAGAAAAACAAAGGGGTAGAAAGTTTATTTAAAGAAATAACAAAAACCTTTCCAAACTTGAAGAAAGATATAAATATTTAGGTGCAGAAAGGTCAAAAATCATCAATAAAATTCAACTCATATAAGAATACCTTAAGACATACTATAATCAAACTTGCAAAGGTCAAAGAAAAGAAACAAATAACATAAAAGGGAGATCCAATACACCTGGCAGCACACTTCTCAGCAGAAACTTACAGTCAAGGAGGGAGTGAGATGATATATTCACAGGGCTGAAGGAAAAAATATTGACAGCCAATAGTACTGTGCCCAACACCAATCCTTCAGAAATAAAGAAGAGGTGAAGAATTTCCCACACAAATGAAAGCTGAGGGAATTTATCACTACCAGATCTGTCATACTAGAAATGCTAAAGGGACTTCCTCAAACAAAATGAAAAGGACATGAACATGATTGTTACTCTAATATTGTAATCATGATGTTTAAACCACTTATATCTTTAGTAAGAAAACTAAATGACAAAAGTATTAAAAATAATAATAACTACAACAATTTGTTGAGAGACAGGCAATAAAAAATATAAATTGTGACATCAAAAATTCAAAATGGGGGGGAAGAGACTTAATGTTTACAGAGTTTTTTTTAGTTTGTTTCTTTTCATTTTTGTGATTAAAGTCTTAAGTTGTATTAGTTTTAAATACTTGACAGGATATATTTTGTAAGGCTTATGGTAAAAAAAGCAAAAATCTATAATAGATAAAATAAAAATAAAAAGCAACAAATTAAAACATACTACCAGAAAAAATCTCTTAACCACAAAGGAAGACATTAGCAAAAAAAGAAAGAAAAAGAGGAGCTACACAACAACTAGAAAACAAGTAAGAAAATGACAGTAGTAAGGCCTTACCTATCAATACTAGCAATAAATGTAAATAGACTAAATTCTCTAATTAATAGAATAGCTAAATGAGTATTTTAAAAGACCCAAATATATGCTACAAAACCAAACTACAAAAACCAAACTTCACTTATAAAGATGCACATAGACTAAAAGTGAAGACATATAAAAAGACGTTCCATGCAAATGGAAACCAACAGAAAGCAAGAGTACCTCTACTTATATCAGATAAAATGGACTTTAAGTAAAAAACTGTAAAAAGAGACAAAAAGGTCATTATATAACAATAAAATATTCAGTCCAGCAAGAGAATATAACAATAATAAATATGTATGCACCTAATAATGGAGCAGCCAAATATATAAAGCAAACAGTAATAGATCTAAAGGGAGAGAGACCACAATATAATAATAGTAGATACCTCCAATACTGCACTTTCAGTAATGGACAGATCACACAGGTAGAAATTTAACCTAAAACTCAGAGTTAAACCACACACTAGACCAAATGAGCCTAAAAAAAAAAAAAAAAAAAAAAAACCAGTTACAGAACATTCCTTCTAACACCTGCAGAATACATATTCTATTCATCCACCCATGTAACATCCTCCAGGGTAGAATATATGTTAGCCACAAAACAAGTCTAAACAAATTGTGAAAGGTAAAATCATACCAAGTACATTTTCTGATCACAATGGAATAAAACTAGAAATAAAGAAAAAGAGGAAACTTGGAAATTGTACAAATGCACAGAAATTAAACAACATGCTTCTGGATGACCATTGGTCAATGAAGAAATTAAGAATGAAATTTAAAAATTTCTCAAAACAAATGAAAATGGAAACACAACACACAAAACCTAGGGGATACAGAAAAAGTGATACTAAGAGGGAAGTTAATAGCAATAAATGCCTACATCAAAAAAATAGAAAGATTCCAATTAAACAACCTAGCAATGAACCTTAAGGAAGAAAAGCAAGAACAAACCAAACCCAAATTAGTATAAGGAAAGAAAGAATAAATACCAGAGCAGAAATAAATGACATTGTAACTAAAAAATACAAAAAAGACCAATAAAACAAAAAGTTTTTTTTAAAAAAAATAAACAAAATCAACAAACTTCAGCTGAACTAATTAAGGAAAAAAGAGAGAAAACCCAAATAAAAAAGGTCAGAGAGAGAAAAATAGCTGATACCACAGAAATACAAAGGATCATTAGTAACTATCATGAATAATAAAGGAATCAAAGCAGCTGTTTGTTGATAACAAATTAGAAAACCTAAAAGAAATGGATAAATATCTGAGCACATACAACCTACCAAGATTGAACCATGAAGAAGTAGGAAACCTGAACACAGCAATAGCAAGTCATGAAATCAAAGCAGTAATAAAAAGTCTCCCATTAAAGAAAAGCCCAGTACCTAATGGATTCCCTTCTGAATTCTACCAAACATTTAAAGAAGAACTAATACCAAATCTACTCAAACTATTTCAAAAAATTGAAGAGGAAGGAATAATTCCAACTTTATTCTATGAAGCCAGTATAACCCTGATATCAAAACTAAAGATACAATAAAAAAAAGAAAATTAGAAAATTACAGGCCAATGTCCTGATGAATATAGGTATAAAAATTCTCAACAAAATACTAGCAGAACAAATTCAACAACATATCAAAAAGATCATCCACCATGATCAAGTGGGATTCATCCCAGTGATGCAAGGATGGTTCACCATATGCAAATCAATAAATGTGATGAATCATGTCAACTAAATAAAGTACAAAAACCATATAATCATTTCAATAGATGCTGGAAAAGCATGCAATAAAATTCAACATCCATTCATGATTTTTAAAAACCCTAAAAAAATGGGTATAGAAGAAATATTTTAACACAATAAAGGCCATATATGACAAGCCCACAGCTAACATCATACTGAATGGGGGGAAAGAAAACCTCTCCACTAAGATTTAGAACAAGATAAGGTACCCACTTTTACCATTTTTATTCACTACAGCACTGGAAGTCCTAGCCAGCACAATTAGGCAAGAGAAAGGAATAAAGCGCATCAAATTGGAAAGGAAGGAGTCAAAGTAGCCCTTTTTTGCAGGTATGATATTATATTTATAAAAAAAAACACTCCACAAAAAACCTCTCAGAACTCAGAAATTTAGAAGTTTCAGAATAAAGAAATAAAGAAAGCAATTCCATTTATAACAGCTACAGAGAAAAATAAAATACCTAGAAATAAATTTAACCAAAGAAATGAAAGATCTATACAAGGAAGATTATAAAACACTGATGAAAGAAATTGAGGAAGATACAAAAAATGGAAGGGTAGCTCATGCTCATGGATTGGAAGAATAAATATTGTTAAAATGTCTATACTACCCAAAGTTATCTACATATTCAATGCAATCCCAATCAATGACATTCTTCAAAGAAATGGAAAAAAAAATCTTAAAATTTCTATGTAACCAGAATTGCTGAAGCAATTGTAAGCAAAAAGAATGAAGCTAGAGGTATCACAGTACCTGATTTCAAATTATACTAGAAAGCTATAGTAAACAGAACTGCATGGTGCTGGCATAAAAACAAACTCATAGACCCACGGAACAGAATTGAGAACCCACAAATAAATCTATGCACTTATAGCCAACTCTTTTTTGACAAATGTGCCAAGAACATACATTGGGGAAAGGGCAGTCTCTTTAATAAATAGTTCTGGAAAAACTGGATATTCATATGCAGAAAAAATAAAACTAGGTCTCCATCTTTTACTGTCTACAAAAATCAACTGAAAGTGACTTAAAAACTTAAGTGTAAGACCATAAACTATGAAACTACTAGAGGAAAACATTAGGGAAATGCTACAAAGATTTTTGTACACAAAAATTTTGGGGGGTAAGAAATGCTGAGCAGAGATTTTTTGCTCAAAAGCCCAAACAAAAGCAAAAGTAGACAAATGGGATTACATCAAGCTAACAAGCTTCTTCAAAGCAAAGGGAACAATTAACAGAGAGACTAACCACAGAATGGGAGAAATTATTTATAAACTTTCTAACAAGGAGTTAATAACCAGAATATATAATGAACTCAAACAACTCAATAGCAAAAGAATAAATAATCCAATTAAAAATGGGTAAAAGACCTGAAAAGACACTTCTCAAAATAAGGCACGCAAACGGCAGTAAGTGTAGCCATTATGGAAAACAGTATGGAGGTTTCTCAAAAAACTAAAAATAGAAATGCCATATAATCCAGCAATCTTCCTGCTGGGTATATATCCAAAAGAAAGGAAATCAGTATTTCAAAGAGATGCCTGTACTCTCATGTTCATTGCAGCACTATTCATAATAGCCAAGCTATGGAATCAACATATGTCCATCAGTGGGTGAATGGACAAATAAAGTGTGGTATATAAACACAATGGAATATTATTCAGTCATGAGAAGGAAAGAAATCCTGTCATTTACAACAGCATGAATGGAACTAGAGGTCATTATGTTAAGTGAAATAAGCCATGCACAGAAAGACAAATATGACATGTTCTCACTCATATGTGGGAACTAAAAAAAGTGGATCTCATGGAGATAGAGAGTAAAACGGTGGTTACCAGAGGTCAAGAAGGGAAGAATGGAGCAGGGGATGAAGAGAAGTTGGTTAATAGGTATAAAAATAAAGTTAAATAAAAGGAGCAAGTTCTAGTATTTGATAGTAAAGTGTGGAAACTATAGTTAACAATAATTTATTGTATATTTCAAAATAGCTGGAAGAGAAGGATTGTAATGTTCCCAACACAAGGAAAGATAAATATTTGGGGTGATGGATATCTCAGTTACCCTGATTCGATCACTATACATTGTATACATGTATCAAAACATAACATGGTACCCCAATCTACAACTATGATATATAAATAAAATAAATAAAATTTTCATTTCAGTTTCCATAAAGAGTCCTACACAAAAATGAATGAGCTTACACTGCTATAACTTGCATAATGGCACTTATATTAATTAGAATAATTATGACGGTGGAAACCATTTATGACAATTCCTCCCAATCCAAGCCATGTGGCTGAATCAATTAGCTTATAAATGATAATATTCTTAATTGTTGTGTATAATAGCGAAAGAAGAAAGTGATATCAACTTTTCATGCTCACCATAATCCCATCCCACTTCTAGAAAACAGTACCTGTATAGCCAGGACATTCTCCTCCTCAGGATGGATGTGGCTGCTGCCAATAAATGCATCTTTTATGACTCACTAAAGGTTGACTGTTTTCCACCAAGGCTCTAGCTTGAGAAAGGGAGTCAGAGGAATAGGATGAGGACTAGAGGCATTAAGAAAACAAAATACCTGATTTCAGTAGTGACTCTTTTCCTATAGAGGTTAGCTCTAAAGCCTGTGCACAGGATAAAAATTGTATATAGCCAAATTATCCTTGAAAATCCCTTGGAAAGACATTATCTTATTAATATACCATCTCTTAATAAGTCCAAAAGAATATATGACTGATTCTGCAGTCAGGGTCCTATTGAAATGGTTGGTTTGTGTTTAGAGGCCCTATGCATAAGGAATGCAAATCACTGGACACTAGAATCACCTCCACACAGTGGCATGCTCATGCCACACAGGGAATGAGGGAAAAGCAGACTCACACCTCCCATTTATTCCTTCTTCTGGGCATACACTCACTGAGTGCAATGGGCAGCAAAATTACCAGCACTATGAAATTATGTTTCTCCTGTGTTCCACTTCCACACTCTTTTATTTTGCCTGCTGAGTTTGGTTGAGTACCTAAAGGCTATAAACATAAAAGATGCAACCCATACTCTTTAACAACCAACAGATCCAGATATGTGAATATGGCTCAGACATTTTATAGCATTTCCTTTGTCCCCCATGTAATAATGAGCCCATCAGGGCTTCCAAGAATCTCTCACCCCTGAGATTACAATATAAGGGACAGGTGCTTACTTCTCATTTGCTTTCGATGGCCAACTGATAGAAGTGGAGGTCTAACTATGACGGGCTGAACAGTTATATCTTCCTTCATGAGAAATACACTAATTCTAAGAATCAGCATTTTTTGACCAGGTCACGCTAACCAGTACAAAGTTATTTCTACTTTATTGTACATTTCTAATTAAAATGTATTCAGTACACATTTTACTTCTCCTTTCCCAAGGCAAAATTATCTTTTAATAATATTCTGGAAGAAAATAACCATACATTGGTTCCTGCTTTCATTTGTTCTCCTCCCAATATGAGATTATTACAAATGCAACTTTAAAAAATCTCCCATACAGATGCAAGAGAGAATTTTCTGTGTCACGGGAAAGAGAATTTTTGTTTTCAAAGTACATTTTATTTTCAGCTAAACTTGAAACCTGATGACTATCAGTAAATCTTACTTGGCCTAACAACTTAAACAGAAAGCCTAACACAAGCTATGCTCTGTGACAGTATTTCCCCAGATTTGTTCCTTGTAACACTATTCCACAGAACATTTATAGATATTAGGCCGAGTATTAAATAATTTTGAGAAACATTTTTGTTTTTGAAGGGCTTCATTCACTGCATGACTTCTCAGAGCCTGCAGTGTTAGTATGGTAATATTCATGGTATGTCTCCAAAAGCAAAATATAACACATGACATTTCCCAAACATGCATGGCCACAGGATCCTTTTCACAGAACATCTCATAGGACCAGTTGTATTCCATGGAGTATACTCTGAGAAATGATGTGCTGTCAAATATATTTAGGATGAGCCAAGACAGGAATGGTCCAGAGACAACAAAGCTGTTCAAAAGTGCAATTATCAACAACTACTATCTTTCCCAAGCCCATTTTAAAAACTGAGTCCTGCCTCTTGGGTCTGCATGAGAAAGCACTAAATGCTTGTGGAAGGTGTAGATTCACAACAAATAGGGCTAGTTAATGAAGATACTTGCTAGAGGAAAGAGAAAATACCAGAAACCAAAATTCAAAAGCCAAAAAGGTACTGGGAAAGAAAGGAGGCAGAAGCAAGATTAAAACAGAATGGGATTAAAAATAGGAAAATAAAAGACAGGATAAAGTACAAGCAGAAAAAGTGGAGCAGCTCTTTAATCAATTCCATATATTGTCTAAGATCCACCAGGCCCTTCTTAAGAGAGTAGATGTGTGTATGTTGCTGTCTAGGGACCCTCTACTTAGGTTCATGTTGCCCTTCACCAGCCTCCTCATTATTTCTTCTCCTGGGTCGACCACAGCTTGGCTCAATGATAGATCTTTCTAAAATCTTATGTTATCCCAGCCTCCAACTAATGTAAGCTCAAAGGCAGACTGTATGAGCGTCTTATAATATGTATTTCTCCAAGACTCAAGAACATTTTGCCACTGATAAAATGTATGATTTCAGGTTGCTCTCCAAGTCCCCTTTTATCAGTCAAAATAAGAAGTAGAATGTTTATTGCAGCACAATTCACAATCGCAGAGATGTGCAATCAACCCAAGTGCCCATAAATTTATAAGTGGATTAATAAAATGTGGTATATGTATAACATGGAATAGTACTCAGCCATAAAAAATAAATTAATACCTTTTGCAATAATCTGGATGGAACTGGAGACCATTCTCCTAAATAAAGTACCTCAAGAATGAAAAAACAAACACCATGTGTACTCACTATTAAATCAGAACTAACCAATCAGCACTCATGTGCACAGATGGAAGTAAAACTCAACAGAAATCATGCAGGTGGGAAGAGGGAGGAGGTGATGAGTGAAATAATACCTAAAGGGTACAGTGTACACTATCTGGGTGATGGGCACACTTACAAAAGCAATCCCTGTAACCAAAACATTTGTATCCCCCATAATATTCTGAAATAAAAAAAAATAAAAAAGTAGAGCTCCAGGAATGGAGCATCTATGTCCCTCCCACATTAATAGACCTCAAACCACCCCTAACCCCCTAGTCCCTGCCACTGAGTCAGTCGAGGCTCCTACCTAGATTCCCATACCCAAGTTGCAACCTGCCAAATTGCCACATCTCCCTTGGGCCACAACCCTTAACCTTGAATACTCAACCTCTAGATGAATCCTGGGAAAACTGGGGCCTCAGCACTATTGTCTGGTCACTGCCACCTCATTAGCACTCATACAAGAGAATACATTACATTTTTGGTCTCTTCCAGCTCCTTAATTCTATGAAAAAATACACAGAATCAACAATATATGATATTTCACAGCTCACTGAAATACTCCCGTAAGAGGATACAAATCTAACATTGAGATACTACTTTTTTGCTACTTTAAATAAGATACCCAACTTTTCTGAGCATGTTTCTGTTCTTATTAAATGGAAATAATAGCTACCTCACAAAGTTTTTGTTAGAGTCAATCTGTTAAGGCATACAAAGTGTTTATCATACTGTTTTGCACATGACTAACATTTATTGAGCTCTTCCTATGGAGAACTATAATTTTACACTTGTGAGTTTCATAATTTGGAACTGTCATTTAAAGTTCAAAGAAAAAAAAAGAAAAAAAATCATAATGAAGGAAGGTCCATGTATCTCTTCTCTACAAAATCAAGTTTAAAAGTGATTTTCTATGTCACCTGACTCTACTATTCCCCTAAAGTTTTTCCCAGCTCCAATATTCCTTTTCTGCAAAACAAGACTAATGAAAGCAGAAAGCAAAATTCAAAACAAAAAGTGAGATAGGTTTAGCAATGCACCTCAAATTGAAACGGAAGGAAGAGATTAATTAAAGTACAGTGGAGGCATTACACAGAGGATTGCTATGAAGGAGCAGCTAAGCTGGCTTGAAGTCCCTGGCTAGATTAAAGACAAATTCAGTTAAAAATTGGAAAATATGAGTCACAAGTACAATAATGCTCTCTGAACATTTTGGCCATGATATAACAAGAGAAATAAACCATTTAAGAGAAATTACAGATTTGTAATGCTGTGTTGGAGTAAGAAATTAATATCAATATATTCCTGTTATTTTTCAAGGACAGCTTGTTCCCAGAGTCAAAGGACTGATGTCATAGCAATCAAAACCTAGTATCCATCTTCCCGTTTTCAAAATCCATTTGCCCATATGGATTTTCTCCACCCCCTACCACACCACTCCTAAGAATAAATCCCAGAGGCAAAGAGATGACTAGGCACCCTGTGTCTCACAGCTGCTCAGCTCTCCACTCCCAGGAAGGAGTCACCAGTCACTTCAGAGAGAACAGACTGAAGGCACTGGGTTTTCGGCATTATCCTCTGCAGCTGTCACCCAGCAAGCGAGAGCAAAATGTACACACAGGTGAGGCCCGCCACAGTAGGCCAGCAGAACTCCTCACTCCTCCCACTGTTCTAGTATTCCTGTTGTGTTAGGCAAAGATTTTGAAGATGAAAATGGAGCCTGGGAGAACAAATCTAGGATTTTGTGACTGGGGTCCCGGTGTGCACTCCACCACCGATGGGAGGTGAGGGGGAGGGCTTAAATATTTACACAATCTTTTCAACAATTGTTACTGCGCAATTCATGTTTTGTTGCTCTGAGGCAAACTCTCTATTCACTACCTGGTAGTGAAATGTCTATGTTTACAGAAACTTTGTCCCCATGCAATTCCCCAGAGCTGGACTTGAACACTTTTTGAAATGCAGTGAAGGGAAATTCAAAACTCCCTAGAGGTGTTGTTGCTGGTTTTCTGTTCTGATGGCTGTCACCTATATGCAAGTCCTAATGAGTCCAGGCCTGAATCTTGCCAGATGCCCCTGATAAACATGCTAGCCTCTGGATTGCCATGCACAATGTCACAATAATAATCTTCCCAACCATTGCCTTTGGGAGGACCTCTTTAAGCACACACCTAGCCTCTTGGTTAATTCTTGTTGCCTCCTACCTTCCAACTCCCACACTCATCTTCAGTTATATAGATATCTTCCTGGCCATACTTCCTTTCTCTTCCAACCTCTGAGTCATTGCACCTGCCATCTCCCTGCCCGTGACAAGCTCCTACCTCCCCATCTCCACTTCTCCATCAAACCGTGATCCTTTTCTCTTTAGAATGTTGCCCAAGAGTCATCTTTAATCACACATGAATTTCCTTTTTTCTATACCATAGAGTGGAGTCTAAGAGGCTCAGAGCCCTAACAGAGCACCAGAAGATCACACATTTGCCCCAGTAGTTTTCACAGTGTGCCTGCAAACACTTGTATTGGAATCACCTGGGCAATTGGCTAAATATGCAGATTCCTGGATCTCACCTTGGATATACTGCATGAGAATCTTTGGGAGAATAATCCCTAAAATTTTCCTTTTTAACACTATTCCCAGATCACATGCACATTTTATTTGAGAACCACAGATGACGCTAGCTTCCTCATTTGATAAATAACTTCCGTTCACTGAACATGGACCGTCTGCCAAGCATGTTACGTGCATTAACTTATTTAATCCTCCATTGTTCTTACAAGATGGGTGCTATTATTTACTATTATTTTCTCCATTTTACAGATAAGGAAATGGAGTCTTCTAGAAGTTAAGTAATTCACACAGGAAGTGGCAGAGACAGGACTGAAACCCAGGTATGACTGAGACCTGGAAAAATGCACTCATACACTTGTAGGCTGCAGAATGATGGGTATTACAGGCCTGACATGACCAACCCTGGCAGGCCACACCTAGAAGTTTACATTCTGTTCTAATCCTATGCTACAAGAGGGGCATTCAGCCAGGGAAGCAACAGGCTGAAACCACTTGAGGGGTTCATGTGGAGACTGGGTCTGGATCACTCAGAAAATGTCTTAATATCAACCATTCTTTTAAAAACAGAATCTTTTGGTCTTGTCCATTTCAGATTCTTGCCTCTACTGCCCACTTTTCTGGCTGGGTAGCAGCAGCCTCAAGGAGACAAAAAATCCAAACATCATACTAAGCCCAGCATTTGTTTCCATAAGGGTCTTCATGCCTGGTGGAAAGTGTTTTCATGATGATGAACAATTTCATTGCCTCTTCAATGAGGCTCCTTATTAGTAATTGCTTTAGAGAAAACTGTAGGCTTGGATCCAACTCAAGCACCACTCAGATATGAGCCAGGCCTCCCAAGTGTGATTCAGATGGTGCTAAGGAAAGCAACCCTTCTGATGATGCAAAGCCCCTCTGAAAATTATGCACACAAGTTTTCTCCAGTGGCATTGTCTTCATCCTAATTCATCCCCTAATTATGTTTTATAAATATTGTCTGATTAAAAATAGATAAAATAGAGGCAATTTGGTCATTATTTTATTAATTTAATGAGTAACAAAGATATCAAATAATGAATGAAATATTTACTTACACAAGTGGTTCAAGCCAAAAATGCTATTATAAAACCTTTTACCTACAATGGATTGAAACCTGTAAACAAGTCAAGATTAGTTAGGAATGGCTTTTGGGTCCAATAAGTCTTACTTGTATTTGAAATAGAGAAAAAAGTGAATCATGATGTCCTGAGGAGTTCTTTTTTGACCACAAAGACTGGAATAACACACCCACTCCCGTGACCCAGGTACTGCCATCACAAGATGGATAGAGTGGGGTAGGGAATAGGCATTGACCTACAGAATAACTTTGAATTTGGGAGAAAAGGAGTCCTAATTATGACAATGTATTTCATCCTCGCATTTCTGAGGTTCGGTTGTGCTAAGACTTTTTTTCTTTCACTTCCTTATGATCTCTTTTATGGGTTTTGCTTCCTTGGCCTACCTCTTGAAAGTCGGTGGGTTTTTGGCTTCTTTTTTCTACACATAGAACTTCTGGGCAATTTCATCTACTCATAGGACATTAATTGCTCCAAGTTTGTAATGCCCAAATCTTTGTTTCTTGTACAGACATATCTTCTGACATGCGGATACAAAAGTCCAAATACTTCATGGGCGTTCCTCCTAAAGATCCTACAGGCCCTCACGTTCTTCATCTCCAACCCTGAACTGTGTTTCCCCAAATCTGATCCTCTTCCCTGATCCTCACCGACATTGTAAGCACCCAAGCCAGGAATCTGGGCACCAGAGTAACCCCTGCCCTTTTCCCATTGACCACATTCCCCAGCCCTAAATCAGACACACACTGTCCTCTAAATCTTTCTGAGACTGGCCTATCCCTTCTTTCTAACCCTTTAGCCCCACCTCAGCTCAGGACTCACTCTGCTCTAACTAAATAATTTCAACATCCCTCTCTCTGATCTCTCTGTCTCTAAGTCTCTCACCCTTCAGAATATCTTCCGCATGGCCCTGGCCCCAAAGAAATCCATCAAATATCATTATATAAGCAATAAATGTAAATAGTGAGAAATTCAGATCATACATGGATTGAGAAGTATGGCAGATTGAATTTTTGGCCCAATACTGCACCCTTGTGCTATATGGCTTTGTGTCCTTCCCTAGAAGTGAGTATAATCCCCACCCTTTGACTTTGGGCTCAGCCTCAGGACCTGTGATGTCCAAGTGAATAGGAGTGGAGGAAATAGTATGATCATGCAAAGTCTAACCTAAAAAGGCCCCTCGTGTTTCCTCTTACCTTCTTGCAGCTCTGTCATCCCATGAGAAAAGCTATCCACCTGTCTAAGAAGGAAGAGAGACATATGGAGTACACCTGGGCACCAATCACATCTTGGAGCTGCCCACAGAGGTGAATGAAGTCAATGCCTATTAATAAATACCATCAGATTTAATGGTTGGTTATTAGCAGCAATACACAACTTTGTCAAAAACTGAACATCTCCCTCTTTATCTACTTGCCCATAGATATTTACACAAATACATATTTCTCTAATGGAAACTTTTTGTTTCCTTTTCATGCATTTTATTTTGGATATCTTCCTATATCAGCAAAAAATTTAAAATAGAGAGAAGGAGGCTTTCTGGCTATCATGTGTGATAATGAAAACCAGGCTCTGCTACGAATAATAATAAAACAAACTTTGTTCTATTTCAGTCAAGATGCTTTTGTTTATAAATAACCAAAAATACTGAATCAAACTGACTTAATAAGGAAACTTACTATGTCATATAATAGAAAAAGCAAAGATAGGGTAGGCTCCAGGGACAGTTGACCCACCAGCTTCACCATGTCATCAAGAAGAACTAGTTTCTTTCTATCTCTTGACTCTGCCTTCCTTAAAGATGGGTCCATTTAGAGCAAAATGATCACAACAGTGACACGACATCCAGATATGGAGACATCTATTAATAGAGGAAGAGATGTACCATCTCTTTCTGGTGTGTCTTTTGTAAAGTGAAAAAACTTTTTTCCACAATTCCCCCAGAAGACTTCCCTTCATATCTCATTGTCCCAGATCTGGTTACAAGCCATTCCTAAATCATTATGCCAGCACAATGCTCAGCCCTGAGGCTAGAAACCGTAAATTAACAAAACACAGGCCTGAGCTATAGGTAGGAGCTTATCCTCTAGTAAGATGACAATTTATCATGTTACTCTTCACAAGGATATTTAGAATTTTTCATGTCATTATTATTAATTTTTAGTATTTTAAATGAGTATCTAGTTTGGGTGAGGGAAGAAGAAGAAGAAGAAAAGAGAGAGATTATAACTAACATCAAGGAAATCATTATTCACAGTGGAAAATCAACCTTCAAGAGGTATTTTTACCCCAGTGTTCCCATAGCTATGACTATTTGCCAAGTTGATCTTAATGGAAACTAAATTATGTGGCTCCATCCTGGAATCGTATTTCTTACTATGCCTTAGACCAGCAAAGGAAATAAAAACAGAGGCAGAGAGTGGTGAGAGGTTGGGGGATGGAGAGGAGGAAAATTCCAGAAGTTTACAGAAGAACATAGCCTAAAGGACAACAGAAAATGTTTATTCCTCACACTACCCAGAGAGAGTTCGCGTAAGAGATCCTCTGGGATTCCAGATAAAGACACTTAGCCTTGACTCCCAAGAGAAACTAACAGCCCCTCCTTGCTAAAAAAAAAAAGAAAAAATCCCAAATCATCTGAATCATACATTTAGCAGCTTATTATATTAATAAAGGATATAATAAAGGGGACACAAGAACAGCCAGATGGAAGAGATGTATAGGGCAAAACATGTGGGAAGGAGCATGGGGTTTCCATTCCCTTTCTGGGTATACAACCTTCCAGGCACCTCCTCTTGTTCACAATCTCTTACCCCATCTTTTTGGGTTTTTGTTGAGACTTCATTACGTAGACGTGATTCGTTAAATCATTGACTATTGGCGATCAGCTGTACCTTCAGTGCCTCTCCCCTCTTGAGAGCTTGCAAATCAGCCCTTCTAATCACATAACTGGTTCCTCTGGCAACCAGCCCCCATCCCGAGGCTGTGAAGAGCCCAGCAAGAAGTGCTTCATTAGAACTAAGGATGCTCCTATCAACAAAAAAATTCCAACGGATTTAGGACTTTTGTGTCAGATGCTCCTGTCATTCAGGAAATGACAAAGATCTTAGAAACACTGTGTCAGGAACCAGGGTCAAAGACCAAATATTAAAACAAAAGATTCTACTAGCACCTATGTACAAGGGTTTTAGGAGCTCTGTGTCGGGAACTGGGGGCAGACACCAAATATTTATTTCTTATTATGTCACAATATCACTAGCATATATGAAAGCTCCTTGTGAACACTAGCCAGGTGTTCTTCTTCCCCTACGTAGCAGGCCAGGAGTAAGCCACACAGACTTGCTTCTATTCTGGGCCCAGAGTGTGATAGTAATTAATGTCCCGGGCTCTTCCCTGCCTTGGAGACACCATCTGTTCTGCAGAGCTATAATCTCCCAGACCTCTGTGGCACCAGCCTATCCATGGTGCACAAATATTGCACATGGTTCACATCAGGGGAAATCTCTTTGTATCACCATATGGGAAGTCCCCTAGGTCATTTGTTTCGGGAGGCACTGGAACACAGTGACAGTCTGGAAGAAAGGAATGAGATTTTATGTTGTTTACAAATGAATAGAATGACCCTGACACTGTCATAACTCAACATAGATTGAAATCTTTATTGCAGGCTGCCACTGTCTCCAAACTTGTCTCAAGTAATCTCTATAAGTTTATCTTAAAAGGCCAGTTACACTACATTGTTCCTCTCAATGATATAGAAACTAGAGAACTCATCATATTTTCCAAAAAGTAAAAATAAAATTTATGCATAACTATATCATATTGACCAATTTCTCTGTGTTTGATAGCAGGACTAGATTGACTTACATGAGAGCTAAATTAGCTACCCAGTGCACCACACAGATACTCACACCATCTATCACCATACCTCATGTTGATTGGAATGAACAAAACAATACCAGAGATCTTCACAACACAGAGAAATTTCTACAAAATGATATTGGCTTTCCATTTTTCTATAGCTCTCATATGTGACAGGTCTATAGAGGAAAGTTCTTTTCATAGATAACTCCTCTGACATTTGTTATGTCATTAAGTTTGGGTTTGTAAAACTGGTACTTCATGGTGTCCTGAAGAAGAAGAAGAAAAGAAAGAGACTATAGTCAGTCTCACAGTGGTCCATGGATGGCCGTGGTAGTGGCTGACTGAATTATGGAGACCACAGCAAATGTTTTCACCCAATTATGCTTTAAAATAATACTCTTTATTATTAATCTATAAGTGGTTTACTGAGGAGTTTCACCTCCTTGGAGTATACACATGACAAGATTTAATTTTTTCCCAATTATGTTATATAAAATTCCTATTTCTATCCAATAATGTTATTTTAGGAAGGTCTCATAAGTCACATTCAAGTTTAATTTTATTAATATATACCATTCAAACTTTCTCTTTGTCCCTATTGCAGGTTAGAATTGTAGGTTGAGGGACTCAAAATGCCTAACTTTCATACACTTTCCCTCCTTCATCTTCAAGACACTAAATCATCCAGAATTAGGGCAGGAAAGAGGGATGGGAAGTGCATGGTCATGGTGCACAACAAATTACTCCCAAAATATAGTGATCTAAAACAATAATGATTATATGTTATCTTTCATAGTCTATGTGGAACAAGACTTCAGGAGCAGTTCAGCTGGGTGTTTCTGCCTTGGTATCACTCAAGAGGTGGTAGTTAGATGTTGACTGGAGCTGTGATCATCTGAAGGCCAGAGGGGCTGGAGGATCTGCTCTGAAGGTAGCTCACTCACACAACTGGCATGTTGACTGGCGTGTTAGTGCTGCTTGCTTGCAAGAGGCCTCAGCTTCTCTTTACATGGGCCTCTCCTTAGTGCTACTTGAGTGCCCTCACATCACAGATCTGGATCCCCCAGGGTGAACCACCCAAGAAACCAAGGTGGAAGCCACAGTGTATTTTATGACATAGGCTAGCAGGACTCACATCCTTTCTTCCATAGTATTCTAGTGGTCCACAGGTCTGCCCTGTTCTTTGTGGAAAGGGACTACACAAGGCTATGATTACTAGGAGGTAAGGATTATTGAGTGTTATCTTAGAGGCTGGCTACCATGTTTGGAAAAGTTCAATTGTCTCCTTACATATCGGAGGGAGATTTCACTTCTCTTTTTGTTGATTTTCTCTTCTCATGCTAATGCTCTCTGGCCATCAGTGCCTTCTGTGTAGCAGTCATCCTAACGATAAGTATCCTGTGGAGTCTATGCAAGGGTTCTCTGGAGGGCCCTGTGGGGCTCCCCACTGCAGAGTTTACTGACATGAGAGATGGGACTGTGGCTCAATCCCTTTCATCATTTCCCCAGTATCTCCCACGAACAATCAATGTCACAGCCCACAGCCTTTTGCTACTTAGGTCCCTACACTCAAGAAGCATTCCTCTTGGGTGGAAATAGGAAAACAGGCCCAAGCTACCTCCTGATGGGTTCACTCAACCCTTGGAAGAGTCATGTTTCCTTGACATGACAAGTGTCAGCATCCAGGCTCCCCACTGACATCCCACCTCTTTGACCCAGCTTCACTCTCCAGTTCTCTTTTCCCCTGTTCACACAGGCACAGAAATATAAGAGCAAGTTGCCAAATTGGGAAACAAAAGTAACCCAGTTTTACCTTCCTGAAAACACTCATCTTCAAAGGTGATTCTTTTGGTGCCTCATCTCCTCCCTTGAGGGGAGGAGAAGGAAAATTGTCCCAGAATCCCAGAAGACTGTGATGACTCTTTCCATCTATGCAGGATTCTTTTATAGACAAGGAAGGCAGTGGTGATTAGTGGTAATGGGACAGATGTGACTACCTCTTAATAAACTCTATACGGAAGCCTCTGACTCCAATTCTGAGCTATTCGTTTGCAGCTCTCTCTAGCATGTAAGGGTATTTAGCAAACTTGGTTTTCAGTGTTGGCCCTGGCCACAATTTAATGACTACAGGAGAAATTCCGCCTGAGGTAAGCCCAAGTAATATTCAATTGGACATATAAAAGAATCTCATCAAATTTAGAGTAAGATTTTTTTTGTTTCTGATCTCTTTCCCTTCCTATAACATTTTAGAATGCTTCTCTGATTCTTGGACAAAGAAGTCTTTGAATGCAAAGAGCCTTCTTGGGCAACTTAAACTAAACCAAGAAGAGCAAATAGTTTGTATCTCAGATATAAAATTGTATAATTCTCACTAGCTGACTGGAACACTGTACTAATGATCATGAGACTAACTGCAATCCCAGTGGAAAAATGAGCCTTGATCAGTTAGCAATGTCTGCCAGGGGTGCATATGGAAGGAAACAGGAACGGTCATTCTGAATATTTGCTAACCTTCATCTACACTCTTTTGATATTCCAATGGGAACTTCTTTATTTGCTTTATCTCTTCCTGCCATAGGAGAATTTTTCTAAAGCTTAGGGAGAAGCATATGTATGGACCATTTGTCCTGGAAAAACCCCTATGTCTGTGCCTACTAACACATAATGACCAGTTTTTTTATTTTCAAATTGTTATCCAAAATTCTTTTAGCTTTTATTTCAGACAGCATTATACATTCTACATACCTTTAGCTTGAAGCTGGGGCCCAACTTAAATTCAATCAAGTCACAACAAGTTTCTAAAATGATGTTCCAATTATCTTGCACACAATTGTCAGTTATGAAGCCTATGAATAATTCCTCCTAACCCAAAACTTTATTTCACCTTGACATCTGCCTGAAGTTTGTTCCAACCTATCTCTGAGTTCCTATTAAAGGGCAAGTTTCCATAAATTTGAACCCCCCCAAAAATTTGTAAGACTTTCCCTTAAATGATTAAAGAAGATACAAATTTGACTACAATAGGTTTTAAGCAATCCAATAAAAGAGCTAAGTGGCCAAAATGTTTTTAAGATACTCCAAATTTGGGGAAAATAGTACTTTTCAACATTTTATGGTCAGAATGAGATGATAATTCTTCTTTCTCCATGAAAGGCTAGTTCACTTTTCAGCACCATAAAGATGCAGAAAATGTTTTCAGTTTTCCGCATCCCTTCTTTCCTTCCCTTGTTCCTGGTAAGGGGGAGTCTCTGATAAGACAGAGTGGAAAGAGAGATACTGAGATAGCAGAATGACTCATCAAGGTTAAGCAATAAGAACCCACCCAGAGCAAGGTTTGTTTTTCTTATAGCTGCTCCTCTCTGAAGACTCTGAATGACTAAAGACTACTCCACTGACAGACAGCATCTGTCACCACCCTTCCAGGACAGAGCCTGTGATTATTAGGATACTGAGAACCACATGGCCACCTCCAATATGGAGTCTGGGGAGGGAAGGAGGAGAGTAAAAAAGAAAATGGAAAATAGAGAAAGGGACAAACAAAAGGTGGGAACCAGAAACAGAAGGGAATCTCTGCTGTGCAAAAATGGCAGATTCTGTGAAAAGTTTATGGCAACTTTATAGGAAAGTAAAAAAATAAAAACTAATTAAACAAACACACACATATTTTGTATCACTCTTTGTACTCTCAATATGTTTTTGGAAGTATGATTCTTTCTTTCAGTGAAGCACCTATACCTGTTTGCTCTTCCAGATATTACAGGCATAACTGAGGGGTTATACAAGGAACATGCTAGACTGCTTGAGGCCTGAAGTTGATTTTTAAGGTACACTTTGAATGGGTTCTGCTTAGCTCTAGACTCCACTTAGAAACAGCCCAGCAACCTTGACATCCCCCACCCACTCACCACAGGTAAGGCCATTGTAGGCTCTTAAAGCCCCCCTCCTATGCCACCCCTTGTTCTGTCATCTTCCCCTTGCCTCAATCTCTCAAATTTCCTACTTCAGTCCTGAAATACTGTAAAGTTCCTCATTTCTACATCCCCCAGTTAATAATCTCAGTGAAAAAAAGAAAGAAAAAGAAAAATTCAGTCAATTACTTGTTATCCCTCCCTCTACCAGCCACACAGGGTGCGGATGAAATAGCTGAGTAGATTGTTAGACTGATCTTTTCCCCCAACCTCATTGTCTTTTGGGGTCCATTCTTCGGAAAGGTCACAGATTCTGTTTGTCAAAGACTATATCTATACAGCAATGAATTAACAAGTTGGAAAATGAACCCATCAGCTGAAGCCTGGTCTTTGTCTTGCTGAATCAGCTGGTTTATTGTTTCCCACTAAGTTGACTGAGCTGGCTTCTACTGACAACAAGAAGACACAGCTTGAAAGTGACTTGGCTTTGTTCAGCAAGATGATGAGTTTATTAAAAAAACAAGCTCTGAGAAAAAGGAAAAGCAGAATGGATTTGAAACCTTCTCTTTCTCAAAATTAGCCCCTTATGCCTTACATAGGAATGGGATGCATCTTGGAGTTCAGAAAGAACATGGTGAGTTTTCATGAGATCAAAGCAAACTGTATAATGTGGTGAGATAAAGATAGTCATATAAGGATATTCTTAATTAACTTCATTCTAATGCTGAGTCATTTGAGAGGCATTAACTATTCATAATGGGCAGAAGTCCAAGAATTATTATCAATCATCAATCAACATTTGCTGAGAGTTTTCTCTGTGATCAGAACAATAATAGGAACTCCTGTGGGAAAGGGATGATCCAAACGCTTACCTCAATTGACCTGCAGTTTCTTTTTTTTTTTTCATTTCAAAAATTAAGGGGGTACAAATGTTTTTGTCACATGGATAGCTTCTATAATGCTTGGTTAGTGTGCCCATCATCCAAATAGTGTTCACTGTACGTGATAGGTAGGTTTTTAACCCTTCCCCTCCTCCACCTCCCTCTTCTTAATTTCCAATGACTTTTACATCTCTCTGTGCCCATGTGTGCCCATCAATTAGTTTCAAAGTATTAGTGAGTACATGTGGTGTTTGTTTTTGCATTCCTGAGATATTTCCCTTAGGATAAAGGTCTCCAGTTTATTCCAAATTGCTATGAAAGACATTATATAATTTCTTTTTATGGCTGAGTAGTACTCCATGGTGTATATATATATATATATATACCATATTTTGTTAATCCACTCATAAATTGATGGGCACTTATGTTAATTCCACATCTTTGCTAATGTGAATTGAGCTGCAATAAACATTCAAGTGCAGGTGTCCTTTTGATAAAATGACTTCTTTCCCTTTGGGTAGATACCCAGTATTGGGATTGCTGGGTCGAACAGTGAATCTATGTTATATCTCTGAGGAATCACGCTTTCCACAGAGGCTGTGCTAATTTGCAATCCCACCAACAGTGTATAAGCATTCTTTTATCTCTGTATCCGTGCTAGCATTTATTGTTTTTTAACTTCCTTAATAATAGCTATTCTGACAGGGGCAAGGTAGTATCTCATTGTGGTTTTAATTTGCATTTCCCTGATGGTTAGCGATGTTGAACATTTTTTTCATTTGTTTATTGGCTATTTGTCTCTCTTTTTTTGAAAAACTCCTGTTTATGTCTTTTACCCACTTTTTAATGGTTTTTTTTTTTCTGGCTGATTTGTTTGAGTTCTTTATAGATTTTGGATGTTAGCCCTTTATCAAATGTATAGTTTTCTAATATTTTCTTCCATTCCGTTGGTTGTCTATTTACTCTGTTGATTATTTCCTTTGCTATGCAGATGCTTTTTAATTTAATCAAGTGCCATTTATTTATTTTTATTGGTGGTGTAATTACCTTTGGGACCTTAGTCATAAATTCTTTGCCTAGGCTGACGTCTATAAGAGTTTTTCCTACATTGTCTTCTAGAAGTTTTATGGTTTCATGCCTTACATTTAAGTCTTTAATCCATTCTAAATTAATTTTTCCAAATGGTGAGAGATACGGGTCCTGTTTCATTCTTCTACATGTGGCTATCCAATTTTCCCAGCACCATTTATTGAATAGGGCTTCTTCTCCCCAGTGTTTGTTGTCTCTAGGCCTGCAGTTTCTTGAGCCAAGACAGGCAAGATGAAATATTATAAGGAAGGATCCAGGATTATGAAGACCTAAAAGGATGTAAGCTTCATTTTTCAATAGAAATCCAGCTTTATGTGTAGGGCTATTTCACAGTCCTGGACTCTTAAATATGGCATGCATTATAAAGATTCTTAGTTGTAGAGAATAGAGAGGCAGCTTCAATTTTTTCCTAGTTCTGTCACCTAGTCTCCACTTTCATTTACACTTTCTTTATTTCTCTGCACACTGCCAAAATCCTCTTTGTGACACAGCCAACAAACAGCTCATGACAATAAAACCCGCCACTATGTCTCTAGACTGTTCTGGACTTGAGAAAGAATTTTATACATGTAATTTCATGTGATAAAGAAATCATGAATGCTCCCAATTTATACATGAAGAACTTGAAGTTCAAAGACTTTGTTCATTATTCTCAAAATGGGCTGAGAAATGATCACTTGGAAAAATTTTTTTAAAAAAAGTTAAAATTCCCATGCCCCACCTCAAAAGCACAGTAGGTAATTTTGTTATAAATTACTAGTATTTGGGAAAAACTGGTTTGTCCAAAGATACACAGGCTTAATCTGGCAAAAACAAAAATCAATCTGTGTCTCCAGTCTCCAAACACAGCTAAACCATTCTGTATCCCCAGAGTCAGTCATTGTTTCACAAAAGGCATTCATATATATCTGCTGGGATCCATTTTGTGCCACATAGTGAAAACTAATCAAGGTACATGTTGTTGGGATTGCTGTGTGAGGGTTTAAGAGTTTGTATATGTGAGTTTTCTAGAAATAGAAGGTAAAGGCCCAGATTTGCAAGGCACTGACAGGAACAAGGCTTGTATCAGTTTGTAAATATTTTATTTTTTTATTGTTTTGGTTAATATTTTATTAAAAATAAATGAAGGAGCAAGAATTCCACAAGCTGCCCGTGAAAAATGTTTTAAAAAAATCTTTGAAAAACAAGGTTACTGATGAGCTAGAATTTCACTGTGTTTTAGTTTTCTCAACTCCCTATCTCATCACTGGGGTACAAACGGGCTGACCAGGGATGGCCGTGCCAATCAGGGCCACCATGTACCTTCATTCCTTGCCCATGGGAGCAAACATATGGGAGAAATTACACCTACTGTCCTCAAATCTTAAGGACTTTTCTTGATTCTGCCACCCATGTGAAACATTTTTTAATTAACGTTAAGATGCAATATAAGTCAGAGCAATGCTTCCAAATTTTAATAATCATGAATTATCTGGAGATCTTATTAAAACACAGATTCTGATTCTGTAGGTCTGGGGCCCTGAGAGTCTGCATTTCTAACCTGTTCCCAGGTGATGCTGATGTTGCAGTAGCCCCGACCATACTTGGAGGGACAAATTGCTAAAGTAAACAATAATGCCATTTAAGAAGAGAAATAGTCTCTCTTATATAATTAACTAAGGCAACACATTGACAGGAATCAGAGGCCACCAATCAGAAAAAAAACTTTGAACAGTTCTTTAAAAAAAAAAAAAAATCCTTTACATGTTGGTTTGTTTAAATGTGTAGTCAGCTGAAGGTGTTTCTGTGTTCCACATTGGCAGGGAGGGCTCTAAGGGATAAAAAGTTCAAGGCAGTTTTCCTGAAATATACAGATGGGAGAAATAAGCATCTCAAACATCAACTGATATCCATGCTTCGACTTTCTCTTTTCCTAGATCTACATCATGAGTAGTTATAGCACAATCAATGTGGGGGCAACAATAAGAAACCTCTGTAGAACTGGGAAATAAGAAGGACCAGGGATCAGTATGGAACTAGGACCTAAGATATCCTCTGAGAGTTATGCTCTAAGTGAACTGAAACAGAAGTGCAAAGTCACGTTAGGACAGAAAGCCTTATAAAGCCAGTAGTGCTTGACTCTAATCTCGCTGGAGCAATCTTACTCCTAAAGAAAGAATCAATAATAAAGAGGTAGGCCAACACAGAGATCTACCAAAAGGCTAATCACAGAAACCAATTTTGACACTACTTAACTATAAGAGAGAGAGCCCTGATTCAAGAGTGTCTGAGTTTTGAGGAGACTCAAATGTCAGACGTGCAGGACCTGATGCTGCAAAAAAAGGGCCAGTAAACCATTGTCCACGGGCCATATCTGACTAAATCCTGTTCTTGTAAATAAAGTTTTATTGGACCACAGGCATGTCCATTTATTTACACATCATATATAGCTGCTTTTGCACTACAGTATCAAAGTTGAGTTGTCTTGACAAAGGCAATGTGACCCTCAAAGCCTACAGTATTTATTATGCTATCTGGCACTTTATAGAAGTTTGCCAACCCCTGCCATTAAACCTTTCAAACATACAACTAATTCCCCTTGCTCTGATTCCACAATCACTTAGCAAGCTTCTGATTATAATTTGGGTTCTTAGGTAGTACAGTTGAGCATCCCAAATCCAAAAATCCAAAATCCAAAATGCAAAACTTTTTGAGCATCAACACAATGTTCAAAGGAAATGCTTGATGGAGTCTTTCAAATTTTGGATTTTTGGATTAAGAGTGCTCAACTAGTTAGTATAATACAAATATTCCAAAATCTGAAGAAAAAAAAATCCAGAATCCAAAACACTTGTGGTCCCAAGCATTTCAGATAAGGGATAGTCAACTTACCAACAAAAGAAAGAGTGTCTCTGACATTAGTTGGTTATTTCTAGCTGTATTTGCATTCTGGGTTTTTGAGGTGGGGGAGTTCACATAATGTCTGGGAACTTGTCTTCTCTGAATTATCCCCATGAATGATGGTTTCTTTCTAAATTTGCTTTTTTTACCCCCCAAAAAATCACTTTTCTAGTGATATATAAAAGGAACTTATGAACTGGGTCATGAATTATGAATAGCAGTGTCAGGCATTCGAAATAAAGGAAGCAACCTATTTAATGGTGAAGTTGTAGCAAAATATTAATTGTTTCAAAATCTTGGGTTTTTTAAAAACTATTCAAATACTAACTCCATTTATCTTGGGGAAGTTGAAATAGTTTGCCTTAGTATAATTCTGCCTATTGTTCAAATGCAGTAGAATTTTTATAAGTTGCTTTCTGGACACTTTGTCACCTCTTGCTCAGGATGTTTTAATTATGGAATTTAAGTTCATTCTTAATTTCCTACAGAAATAATAATTATCTATTCCAGGAATAATAATTTTACCTGGTTTACAAAGGACCATATACTAAATAATACCACTCTGCTATAAATCATATGCATCTATTTTATAGCTCTGACTTCTAGGAAATAATAAACCTTGTTTCTATTTTGGGGAAAAAAGTCACTTTTCTAAGCCTACAAGATTAACGACTAGACATTTCGATTGTGGTAGGTTCACATTTCTTCTTGTTAAAGTATACTCTTAATCATCCCTCTGGTGAAGATCTTTGGGAGTTAAATGCAACAGTAAGCCTGCTCCCAATTCGACATCCCACAGGACTTTGTTATCCACAAGAGCAGAACTTCCAACTCTGTTGCTTTGTCTCCCTATGAGGGCCACGCATTCTGGATCTTCAGTTTCACTCACTGCTTGGTGCTTGTGTTCCATGTCTGGTTCACATAGGTATTTATCTTATTTTTTAACTTGGCTTTGCCTTTTTAATCTTTTTCTATTTTTATCTATAATTTATATTCCTTTATATATATTTGGAACAAAAGGGGAATGTCTGTCATGTTATGAACGTGCTATAACATCTTGACCTAGAACTGCCTTTGCCAACCTCCAACAGAATTCTTTTATTTGGTCTAATTGACTGGATATTTTTCCGTGCATTGTTCACCCAAGATTTGTTAAGCACATACTATAATATAGGTAACATGGAGATACAGAGGTGACATGTACAAGTCTTTGCTACCCTTACGGAGTTAACAGTTGGAGATAAGCTGAAACATTTGACAATCCACCTCAAAGATTGAACAAAATTGCCAAATTGACAATTCCCCAGCTTAAGCTCATTGCCCTGATGACAAAACTAATCTTTCTCCTTCAGTGAAACTCCGTGATATCTTTTGCCCATAGTAAGCCACCCAACCCATCAAAGTCTACTTGTCCTCTAAGTTATTTTCTTTTAACAATGTCCTAAATATACAGTTCTTCTACCTTTGATAACATAGCAACAATTAATGGATACAACATAAGAAACTCAGCAATACTAAATTTTTAAGTTCACTTCAATGTCTTTGAGGAGAATGTTTATATTTGCATTTTGTTGCTAATTTATTACATTCCGCAAAGTTTAAAAAACAACAGGCGCCTGCCTTACAGTGCAGCATTCTTGAGCAGGGCAGGGAATGAGTAGGCTTTCCCCTGGGTGTACCCAGACACTTTTTGATTCACTCATCTGTTTCAGACATAATCACTATCCTATTGTCTTCAGCTCCCAGCTTGGGAAACCCACAGAACCTTTCCCTCAAGGTCGCCATTCAGTGTGGCACACTGTTGACCTTCAGCACATCATACTGCAACCACAAAACAGCAATTTTATTTTCAGTTTTCACCTAGAGGGCCATTTACTTTGCAGCATCATTCAGAACACTCAGCAATAACTTTCCTGCTTCAAAATAAATAAATAAACAGAAGCAGCATGGTGAGCCCTTGATAGAAACAAAACTGAATCAAATACAAGTTCTTCCAGGATTTTCCTACATAAAAATAATGTAACATCGCAACTTATTAAATCACAACTGAAAGCAATATGTATGAAATTACTTTTCACCACATGTTTTTACTGATATGAGTAAGGACCATACTGTCTATAAATTAACCTTAATGCCATCTAGTGGTCACTGAGAAATTTTTGTCTCAGAAAATTGGTAACAACTTTAGAAATTAAGAAATTATTAATAACAATAACTGCTGTTGATGAAGAGACTTATTGAACACCTACAATGTTCCAGGACTCTGTGCTCAGCATTTTATTTGCTTTATTTCAATTTATCTTTACAACAACCTTAATAGGTACTAGAGCCAAGTTATATAGATAAAGAAACTAAAGCATAGAGGTATTAAATAACACCATATTCACAGATCTAGTAAATATCTAGTTGGGATTCAAACTTGAGTAGTATAGTCTATTGCCTTCACACTCAGCCAGAATGCTATACCACTATTAAACCTCAGCTTTGACAAAAAGAATCTGATTAATAGACTAACACACCACACACACACACACACACATTCACACACAAATGCTAACATGTACAAAGGAAGGTTCAACCCTCACTTTTCCACTCCACAACCAACTTTCATCATGTTGCAATTCCCAGGCTTCTCCTTCAAGCAAGATTTTAATTGCATGGGGCTCTTTACACATTTTAAATTCACATCTAGTATCTCTGAAATATGATGGATTCACTCATTCATGCAACAAATAATTATTGAAGTCTTACACATTAGACTCTGTGCTAGGTACTGGGAGTGCAGTGAAGAAGCAAACAGACACAGTCCCTCCCTTTATGGAATTTAAAGTACAGAGGGAGGAGAGAAACATAAATTGCATGTATTATGGCACTGAAAGAAATGCAAGGTGCTGGCAGGGTGATTCTAGCAGGATGACCTTCCTTTGGTGCATAAGTGTTGAGTGAGAAGGGAAGCAAGGGAAGACATCCTTAAAGGAAGGACCTCTAAGGGGATCCCTGAATGAGTGGGAGTAGCAGTGAGCTGGGTGCAGGGAGACAGCACAGGGATTCCAGGAATAGGACCTGAGCAGCAAAAGAGTACCTTGTAAGGCTGTGCTCCCAGGCATGAAACTCACATAGTGGAAGCACAGCAGTAAGTCAACATGCAATCCAGGCACTCTCAATTTTTGTGCCATAAATAGAATTTGAATAAAAGGCCATAATTAAACTGTAATTTTTTCATACTTTGAACAAATCACTTTTACTGAAAATACTAAAATTGCATGATATTGGAACTGCTTTGAATACCTAAACATAATGGTAACTTTGCTAATTGAAGTTTCCATTGGTATTTATGAATAATTCAAATGTCTCTTAAATAAGATTTCTAGTTTGGTTGGAGATTATAAAAATAACACTTATGGCAGATAATATGAATAATACAAAAGGAACAGAAAAAAAGAGAAATAAACAACAAGTAATATCCATATCTCATAACCCAGAGACAAACAATGTCAACATTTTAGAGTTTTCTTTCCTATGGATATTTTACAAAGATTCAATTGTATAAACAATTATGTAATTTAATTTATTCATTCAATGTAATTTTTTTACTTGTTATTAATATAAACTCTTAATGTTATTTTAATAGTTGGAAAATATTTCATTAGGTGAATATATTGCAGTTTACTTAACTCATTTGCAAATTGTTGAATATGTGGATCATTTCCAACGTTTAACATATAACAAATAATAGATGAATAACAAATGGCATAGAACAAATAACATATAATAATGCACTGCATAAAACTTATTTCTTTAAAACACAGTTTATCCACCAGAATGGAAGTCTGCCAGTACCCTGTATTTCCCCTGGGTGCCCTTTCTATGGTGTGATAGTATCAGAATACATGTAATTTATGTTTATCTAAATAGTGGTTGAGTAACTGAAATGGCTTATTTGTATGTCTGAAGAAAATTTAGGGAAGTAACAAAGCAAATTACAAAAGCAAAATCACTGCTCAAGAACACTGACTCCCAACCACCACTCCCCATTCTTCCTTGAACTGTGAGCTGATTTCTGCCTTGATCTTAAGACAAGCTGCAGTAAAAGTTAATGGGTATTTTTGTCATGTTGGAGAATCCCAGCAAGCTGTTCTAAAATCCCATTTGTGAAATGATGTGTCACATTAACACTTTTTATGGGCTTAATCTTGTGCTGCCTAATTGAATAACTTAATATTTGTGACATGAGTTTGACTCACACAGTTGCACCACACACACACATACACACACACACACACACACACACACACACACAAGTGGTAAGCTGTTCCATCGCTGCTCTTCTTTACTTTGAGCATGGCCTGGTGCTTTTCAAGCTATTAGTGTATTGCCATTTATGAGCCAACTTCCATCTCTTTGACATAGGAGGTTTACTTGATGTGAAAGCAAATTGGGATTCTGATTGTGACTTTTCTTCGTCTAATTGGGTACTCTTTTAGTAGATAAATGCCAAGTCCAGGTGCTAGAACTCTTGGGCAGTGTTTCTACCAAGAGACGTTGACAAGACACAGAAATTACATCCATTGTGCCATAAGTAAGGGCAGTGGTAGATGAAAGGTGATGCTGTTCTGAACAGTGGTACTGGACTTTTCAGAGCCTTCAGCAATCCCTTCACTCCACAGCCAACAGCTGAAAAGGCTGACCCTGTAGACTGGTCCATAGTGAACACATAAATGCATGCCACTTAGACTGAATCTGGTGGAAGCAGGGGATGTTCTGGATATAGACTGATGTTTCAAGTCAAACTCACTAGATTTGATTCTTGGCTCATCTATATGCAATAAACGCCCTAGGAAAAGTAAGTTATTAATACTTAACCTTTTAGTAAGCCACCTTCCTTTTTTAAAAAATGAAGATAACAATAGTGCCTACCATACAGGATTATTAGAAAAAGCAAATAAAATGATTTATGGAGAGCTCCTAGCACAGTGTCTGGCACATGGAAAGTACCCAATGAATTATTATTATTATAACTATTATTCATTTACATCAATAAGTTAAATATTTTGCTTCCATTAGAGCAATCTGATGAGGAATATACTTCACAAATGTTCCTTATTTCTTATTCCTCTATAATATGCTGTTAAAAAATCTGTTCTCCTGGGTAACAATCTATAATTTGAAATGTACAACTTGTTGGAAGGGCAGAAGGACAGGTAACTAATACCTTAGAATTACCTCCACTTAAGGCCGGGCGCGGTGGCTCACGCCTGTAATCCTAGCACTCTGGGAGGCCGAGGCGGGCGAATTGCTCAAGGTCAGGAGTTCGAAACCAGCCTGAGCAAGAGCAAGACCTCATCTCTACTATAAATAGAAAGAAATTAATTGGACAACTAAAAATATATATAGAAAAAAAAAATTAGCTGGGCATGGTGGCACATGCCTGTAGTCACAGCTACTCAGGAGGCTGAGGCAGTAGGATCACTTGAGCCCAGGAGTTTGAGGTTGCTGTGAGCTAGGCTGACGCCACGGCACTCACTCTAGCCCAGGCAGCTAGAGTGAGACTTTGTCTCAGAAAAAAAAAAAAATAAGCTAGAACCAAAGAATTGGTAAATAATAACACCCAAGATGGAAGGGGGATGATCAAACCTCCTGGTACTTTGACCAAATCCGACTACATGAGAAATGTTGGTAAACTGGCAAGAAGGGACAAGGAAAAGGAGGCAGATGGTGTAGGCTCAAGAGGCATCCTAGGAGATTTAGCAGCAGCAGAGGAGTGAGAGTGAAAAAGAAGCAGCTGAAGTGAGCGTGTGAAACAGGTATCCATGATAGAGAAGTTATTTTTCAGTTATGTATGATTTGATTTGTTAATCCAGTATTGTGTTTAAAAAAAACAATTCTCTAAGAGAAATAGTAGTTTGCCTGTCCCATTAATACACTGCCATGTTGTATATTTTTATTGTATCAATATTATATGTTTAATATATGTTCCATTTTCTATAATAATACTCATTAAAATTCCTTATATGTAATCCCTTATAATTTATATAACTGATAACAAAGGATTTTAAGACATCCAGTATCATTGCTCCCTAATCCTAAGGAAAAGCATTTCTAAATAATCCAGTATGGGTATTATGGGAAATTATCCTGAATATTTACTTATTTTATCAATCTTTTAAGGATGTTACATTTGCTATAATTTAGAATTTAGACAGATAAGCTTTCAGTCATTTACTCCAGTGTGTGTTCACACTCCATCCCTTACATGGTGTGTACTGCTGTTAAAGATGACCTCAACCGCCTATTGGAATAGGAATTCTTTGAAATAAACAGAAAAAGTTGAACCCCAGCATGAGAGAATCAAAATGAATTAAGAATTTAATTAAAATTTAAAAACATTATAATTACTGTTTTATTCTTAGATTACAAAATAAACTGACAGCATTCTTAATTTGTTATTATAAACTGTCATTACATAACTAGTGATATTTAGCATAATAAACTATATCTGAGAGGAGGATGTCCGAAAGAAACTTTGCTTTTTGTTTTCTTTTCTTTCTCTGTTTCACAGTGTATCAAAGAATTTGTCTCCTTAGGAAGTCTACTCCAAGCTTACAAGTATATGTATATATACACACATATATATGTATACACACGTACACGCGTATATATACTATGTATATATACATACTATACATATATATTAAAAAATACTGGTTATTGTGCAACACTAATTTTAGTGACTCACAGGTGTTTCAGACCACTCTCTAACTGTTCCTGGTGTGTTGAGTAGGATAAAAGAGTAAAATACAAAACAAAGGTTTACTAAACTGAGCTTTTTTTTATAAAAAGGAAGTTAAAATGCTTAATATCTTATTTATTAATATAATTATTTATACAGAGTAAAAAAATGCCAGAAATCAGTCTGTTAGAAACTATAGAAAACCATCTTTTTGATAATATTGATGTTTTTGATAAATGTATTTCCTGTGATTTTCTTTTGTTTTTAATCAAGTAGTCAATTAATAAAATTTAATTACCCCTCTCAAGTACCAGCATTGTTGAGTCCTCAGGGAAATGTCTGTGGTGCAGAATTTGCTGCTTGAATTGAGAATCAGATGTATAAGATATTAGTGCTGGGAGTCAGCCCCTTTCAGCATAAGCAAATAAGTGTACTTGTAGGTAGAAGCAACATTTGTTACTCAAATTACTATACTACCTTCAGTAAAATCTGAATAGCTTCAGATAGTCTCAAGCACACATGTATGATAATTTGAAACTACTAAAATTCTGTTCTGTATAGTATGGACAAGCTTGGTTTCAAAAAAATTTTAGGACTGGTGAACCTCAAAGAACTCAGCATTGCCTTTCCAAGTTACCTTATTTTAGGAAGAAACTGCATTATAAAGGGCCTAGCAGAATGATAGAGCTACAAAATTTATCCCATAAATAACTGAAGAACCAGAACAGAAAAAGTTAAACACCAGCATGGTTTTGATAGGTTTTACAAATACCATAACAAGTATGCCTATTGTAAGTTCCTTGTTTTTAACCATTTAGCTCTTTTAGACTAGACTACATCATTATTTTATATAGTTTCTGTTAGTGACCATACTCTGTGGTACCACACACCACACTCCAAATTTAGTTCTCAGTTCTTCTTGAAAGCTCTGTGGCTTTGAGCAAGTTCCTTAATATCTCAGCCTAAGTTTTCTCTTCTGTAACATGGGCCAGTACTTAACACATGCATTTGATAAGAGGATAGATAAAATAGCTCACAGCTAAATGACAAGTCCCATGTACAAGTCCTGTTTTAAGTGCTTCATGTGTATTAACTCATCTAATCATCACAATAATCCCATGAAGTAAGTATGATTTTTATCCTCCAGTTTACCATTGGGGAAACTGAGGCACAGAGCAATTAGGAAATTTTCCCAGCTCACACAGCTGATAAGAAGGGGAATTAGAATCCAAAAACCAGTCAGTCTGGCTCCAGAGCCAGTGTCTATAATCACTCATTATACTGCCTGTCAGTATAGCCAAGGAGTTATTAAATGAAATAATGTATATAAGCCACTGTGGCAATGCCCAGCGCATTATAAATGCTCTGCAAGTACTAAGACCAGTTAAGATTGATGTACTTTTCAGAAAAGGGAAGACTTGCTACAGGAATGAGGGTTCCCGGAAAAAAATAAGCTTAATGAAAATAACTCTGTTTCAAGTGTAGACAAACTTTTTCATCTAAAACTTATGATGTGCCACCTTATAAATAATACAACAGCTCAATATCTGAATGTCCTTGGAGAGGAGTAATTTGAAGGCTCAGTTCTTAACCCTATTCTCTTATTTCTAGGATGAATTTTTCTCTGAAACCTTGAAATGATCTTTCTATTCTTGGCTAACTATGATTGCAGTAGAGATGTTAAATTATATTTTTACTGGGGATAACATAAGAACAAATCCAAGACCATTATATATGCAGCTGAAAATGAGCTATAGTCACTGTGTCCAAATAAGGAATAAAATGAAATATAAAATGTGCCTCATTTCTCATTTATGTATGTGGGTCTCATTTTTTTATATGAGTAAGTTGGGTGGCTACTAGGAAAATTTTAGAAGTACGTGTCTATTTAGAGTTCATTGAGATTGTAAGAGTCGAATTTTTAAAACAGTAAAAGAGATTAGACAACAACAATACTTAGCCCACTGGATAAATTAAAGTTCTCAGCAAATGCTATAGTTCATATATGTCATTTCCCATTGCATAGTTAGCACATTGTTTGAGGCAGAATGGTGCAGATGGAAGAGCCTGGCAATGAGAAAACCTGTAAGGCCTGGTTCTATAATTTAATAGCCAGTAAATCATTTGACATCTGAACTTGGCAGGATTATTGGTATTCATATCTCAGGATTATTCTGAGGATCAAAGAAGGTAATGGTCTGTCCTTCTATTTTTAGTACTTACCACACTGATATGTTTACATATGTGATCCCTTCCCCTGTCCCAGCTGGATTGTGAAACAGTGAGAACTTGTTTCTCATTCTCCCTAATGCCTCAGAACAGTGATAAACATTTTCTTTAATGGCCAGGTAGTAAATATTTGGGGCTTTGCATGCCATATGGTCTCTGTCATGGCTTCTCATCTTTGCCGTCATACACAAAAGGAGCATAAACAACATGTAAATGAGTGAGTGAGATTGTGTTCTAGTAAAATTTTATTTACCAAAACTACATCTGGCACTTAATAGATACTCAGTAAATATTTGTTGAATCATCTTATAAATTGAATGTCTGTGAAAATGTTCTCTCGCGTCAAAGTGCTCCACAGATGACATGTTGTATTTGTGCCATTCCACAAAGTTCTTCTGTTTCTATCAGAGGTACACATAAGTTGCAGGTATCTAAAGGTAATAATGAATTCTAATATCTGGGTCTTCTCCTAACATTTTAGGGGGAAAGGCTATAGATAATTTTCAATCAAAGATACCATAGAACATGAGATTTGAAGTCAGAGGTTCTAGTTTCTTTAATTTGCTGATTGACCTTAGGCAAGTTTCTTAATGTCTCTGAGCTTGAGAACCTCTATCTATAAATTAGAGTTAACAATGCCTACTTCAGAGCTGCTGTGAGAAAAAATGAGATTATGTATCTGCAATATTATGTTAAAAACTCAAAACTGCTACAAAAATGTAACAGATGTAACATTCACTGTGTTTTGTATTAGATGCTGTGGAATATCTTTACTTTGTCTTCTGTATCTATGTGTAAATTAAACATGAAATTAAATGTGCTATGAAGTCCTGCACCCATAGATAAAATTGCACAATATGTATAATTGTAGGCATTTGAATAATTTTTTAATGTCACTAAATACCAAATCTATTTTTAGTAGTTTCCAAAATTGAATTGTATTTGTAAGTTCTATGGTAATGGTAATGGTGATATTTAAGTATATATTTAAACTGTTCAGAGTTCTCAGATTATGAACATTTTATCATAGTACCATGGAACTACAGATTCTCCAAATCATAAGATCATGGGGTTCTTTATGAGCACAGCATAGTTTCTCAAGACGGTGTTAAAATGCATATATATTAATTCAAAATAAATATTTTGCTGTATTCTTTCTAATACAGCGATAAACAGTGGTGCATACTTAGACACGATGGTAGAAAAGGTACTTTTTCCTTTTAATTTGGATGCGTGTATTCACTAAGAGTAAGGTTTATATGATATTAACTAAATATACATTTATACTATAACCCAGATGTGAATTTTTTCTTCATTTAACATATTTATTGAGCATTTGCAGTATACCAGCCATTATCCTAGGTGTTAAAGGTACAGAAAGGAATATATCAAGGTCTATGCCCTCATGGAGTTCAGCCTCATTTGGGGAAGACAGATCTGTTAACGGATAATTACAGACCATGGTAAATGCTATAAGAAAGGTAGAATTCAGCCATTAGTAACAAAAACCCCTAATGCAGTGAATAAGAGAGTGGCTCCTAACACGACGTCTGAAGGTGTGCAGTCCAAAGCTGAATGACTGGCTCCACTATGTATATCATCAGTGCCCCACACTTCGTGCTCCCACCCCCCATTTCCCCCAATCCTGTGCTCACAAGATGACTGTTGAACCTTCAGGCATCGTTTGTATGTTTGGAACAGGATGAAGGGGAAAGAGCTAAGGATGTTCTTCTCCCAGGGCTTTCCTGGAAGAGGAAAGCCCTCCACAGGAAGAGGCCAAAATTATGTCAGATGGTCACCTCTAGCTTTAAGGGAATCTGAAGATTCCATTTCTTTTACAACCTCTGTTGTAGAGGAAAGCAAGGGAGAAGGGGGTTGCGCTGAGCACTGAGTGAGCCAAGCTACAGGATCTACCTACTCAGGATCAACAATGGGTTGGGTAGCAGGCATACAGGAGAAGGAGGAGCCAGCTGCTTGGGAAGTTCCAGAAGGGCTTCAAGGAGAATGTAACAATTGGGTGGTTAGAGGGAAAGAACAAAGAATTTCTTTGTTCTTTTATGTTTTTTAGAGTCCTTATGGGACATTTAATATCAAATAAAAGGAAGTGCACTGTATTCATTAAATATTGGGGATATATGAGTGAACAGGATAAACAAGTCTTCTGCCCTTAGAGATCTCTTTTTCTAGAGGAGAAGACCGGGTAAAAAAAAATATACAAATGAATGTAATTTAATTTCAGGTAGTAACAAGTACTGTGAAAAAATAGGTACCTTTGTAAGAATAAAAGCATTTTAACTATTTTTGGATAGAAAATTTCTTAGGGGTATTACATACTTTTAAGCAGAATAAACAAGACTTGGTTAAACCTTTTCCTGAAAACTTATCAGTTTCAAACTCTCTGGGCTCTGTTGAAGTGTTGGGTTAATTGTCCTTACACTTAATAACTAGTTCACTGCTAAGCTTTAGTAATGGTTCCATCTCAATTACTTTCTTGCTCTAGTCATGTCAAGCTCTGGTCAGATGTTACTGCTGTTAGTGTGACCATCTTCAGCAGGCCTTCTCTCCTCCTTTTCTGTTTTCTATTTCTGATTTTATTTGGACTGAGAAAATCCATGTTTGAATTATAAATTTCTGAGTAAGGACCCTAGCTTGCTTCTGTGGAATAATAAAGAGGTTATTATTAACTCTGGAAAACTGTTTCAGTGGTTTGTAAAAGTTTTAGATTCACTTCCTGTCAGTTCACATCAACATAAGCTTGCTGGAATCCTGACCTGATAAGTATCTGTCATAAAATGTTACACTAGAAACATTGTGAATGTTCCTTGAATCCGCTTAAACTGCAGTCTTAGTCCTTTCAAACAATCATTTTGTGTTTGAATTGAAACTGCTTTCTCTCCAAAGTGGATTGACTTTTCCCAGCCATGATTGCTAATTTTTTTTTAAGTAATTGGTTATATTCTAAGGGAGTGTGTATATATAAATAGGTAGATGCATACATACACACACACACACACACACACACACACACACACACACACACACACAGTCAGCCCTCCATAGCCGTGGGTTTCACATCCACGGATTCAACCAACTGCAGATCAAAAATATTTGGAGGAAAAATAAATAATATAATGATTTAAAAAATATCAATTAAAAAGCAACACAGTATAACAACTACACATGACCCTTGAATAATGTGAGGTTAGGGGTCCTGACCCCCCCCAGTCATAAATTCACATATAATTTTTGACTCCCCAAAAACATAACTAATAGCTTCCTGGTGACTGGAAGCCTTACTGAGTACCAGTTGATTAACACATATTTTGTATGTTATACGTATTTTATACTATATTGTTACAAAAAGTAAGCTAGAGAAAAAATTATTAAGAAAATTATAAGGAAGAGAAAATGTATTTACTGTTCATTAGGTGGAAGTAGATCATCATAAAGGTCCTTATCGTTGTCACGTTGAAGAGGAGGAGGAGGAAGAGGGCTGGGTCTTGCTGTCTCAAGGGTGGCAGAGGTGGAAGAGGCGGAGGAAGTAGGAGGGGAGGCAGGAGAAGCAGGCACACTTGGTGTAAATTTTATTGAAAAAAATCTGTGTGTAATTGGACCCACACTATTCAAACTCATGTTGCAGGATCAACTGTATTTATATATCGTTTGCATTGTATTGGATACTGTAAGTAATCTAGAAATGATTTAAAGTATACGAGAGGTGTACATAGCTTTTATGCATATACTACACCATTTTATATCAGTGACTTGGGTACCCAAGGGGGCTCAGTTCCCCTCGGATACCAAGGGACAGCTGTGTGTATAAATTCAAGTCCTAGTTTTTTGGCTAATTTTATAAATTTTTATTGAAGCAAAGCTTCTTGTTATTTTAACAATCGATTGGATCAGTATAACTATAATCACCATCTTCAAAACCTTGAAAAAGCCTTTTGTCAAGATAATGTCAGATCATCTCAGTAGAAGTTTAAGAGTTTCATTCTTAAAGTGTTACTAATCAAATTTTTTGGCCTATTTGTACATGTTGAGAACTGATAGTATACAGTGGAATTAGGCTATCTGAAATAAGGAGTAGATAAAAGTAACAAGTAGATAAATATATATTCTTGTTGTTTCATTGTATATATCTTATCTTTCCAGCTAGGTTGTAAACTATTCATGGGCAGAGGTAGCAAGACTTGAAATATTTTTTTTTGCATTCCACATATTCTACCACATGCTATCATACATTACTTGGTTATCGAAGTGTGACTTCTGAAGATCAGTGAACTATTTGTAGTGCCTTAAAACTTGTACTCCCTGGAATGACAAACAGCCTGTCAGTCTGCCTGGGCCACTTTAACATGGCCATAGCAACTTCTTCCTCCAGAAAACTTTATCCGCTGAATCATGCTCTAAATATAGGCAAATGAACCTAGTCCTGATTCTAATCAGATGTCAGAACTAAAGTGCCTTCAGTGTTAAAATTACCTGAAAATAAGTTAAATATTTTACATTGTGTGCTAGCAGGCAACCTGTTCACAATGGAATAGGTTGTTGATCTATTCACAGCAGTGTGTCTTTAATGGATAATACTATAATTGTATCTAGTTCCTATCTATATGAAATAATTTTGTAAACATTTATTGATTGCCTCTTATGTGCCCTGTTCAAGGTCTTGGGAATGCAAAGACTGATAAGCCTGGTTGCTGCTATCAACATCTTTAGTAAAGGGAAACAAACATGTAAAACAACTAGTGTATTAAGCACTGTGGTTGCTGTGACAGGCGTTATATGTAATACGTTAGGACCTGAGGGAAGAAGAGGGCACATGTGGTCTTGGGAGTCGAGAGGGTAGTTGTGTTATGAATGAAGATGTCGTCACAGCTCCAGATACCATTGTAACTTCATAAAGCAGTTCACACTTGAGCCAAACCTTAGAAACTTAGTAAGTGTCTAAGAGTTTACTAAGGAATCGGGGTATCATTCCAAGCAGAAGCAACAATGAGAAAAGTCACAGGGACAAGAAATAGAGACCGTGATATATTTGAGTATGGTAGATTGTTCAGCATAGCTACACTGTAGGGTAGAAAGGATTTAGCAAGAAATATGTCTACAGAGGTATAGGTAGTGAACAGACTATGCCTTTGTGTGTCATGTTATTTATCTTCATCTCTTTTGCGAGGATGCCATTGAAGGCTTTTAGATAGGTGAGTAGTATGATCAGACTTATCATTTTAGAAAGATCATCCAGACAGATGCGGAGTAGTGGTATAAAAAATTTTTTAAAAGTAGAAAGCTATGCAATCAGAATGATTATATGAATATCCTGAAGTAAGAAAGTCATGATAGCAGTGGAGAAGCAAAGACAGATGGGAAATGTTAAGAATAGTGTAGTCTAAAGACTTGCAAAGTAAACAAGAACTGCACAGTGTCTCCGCATTTCCTCGAAGGGGGTGGCACATCATAATAGTACTGAGAAAGGACCAAGTTTGTAGGCAAAGACTACAGGTTCATTTTAAGAAGAGGTTGAATTTGAGGTATTTACGACACTTAAAGCAGGCTAAGTCTCAAAGCCAGTCCTCAGGATGAGGGTAAAGGCTGAACGTGGATGAGATGATTAGGGAAAGCATCTTGAGCAAGTCATGAATGCTGAAGAGCAGAACCCTGGAGAATACCAACATACAAAGGACAGGCAGAGAGACAGTAAAGGGTGGAGAGAGGAAGGAGTTGGTGAAGCGAGACAGGCTAGACCGACAGGATAATATGGATGTAATACTATCTTGAGAGTTAGGGCTATAATGAGTCAGGAATAAAACTCTCATCACTTTTCAGTTACCATAAAGGCTGATTGATTGAACTTGGCATTTAGAGGACATTGGTGACTTATTCCAAAGTATTTTCAAAACAGTCTAGATCAGGTTGCAAATTGTCTGCCATGTCTATTTTTTCCTCTTCCTTTTAGGAAGAGAACCCCAGGTGGTAGTTGTGTACATGACAGCCTAAGCTAGTCCTGTATCTCAGCTTCCCTTGCAGTAAGTACGGCTCTGTGTCTAAGGTTAAGCTAATGAGATGTGCACAAATGATATGTGTCACTTCTAAATCATTACCTAAAACATTGAAGCCACTTGCTGTGGACTTTTCCCCCATCAAGCAGGCTAGATGCAGATGCAGAGGTGAGCCAGCTCCAGCCATGTGGGTGAAGAGAGTACCCATGGCAGAGCAACAGAATGGAAGGAACCTCTTGGTCCTTAGAAGACCTTACAGGACAGAGCCACCCTACCAACCTTGGTGCACTTAGCACTAGTCTGTTTTATGTGAGAGAGAGAAATTAACTTCATTTAATCCAATGTGTTTTAGGTTCTCTTTGTTATAGCAGTTTACTCTAAAAGTAATAAATAGGTTAAAAAGTTGGTAAGACTAGGGAAAATTCAGGCTCTGCTGCTATGAGTGTTGTCTCCTGATTCTCTGATTTGTGAGGGCTGGAAAAACAGACAGAAAATTAATCCTATTAGTCTTCTAGGTGCCACAGTGAGCAGTGTTTACCTAGAAATAATTTAATCATAGTTTACTTATTTTAGCTGTAAGAATCGATCAGTAAACAAAACAGTTTTTCCAGACCTGAATATAAAAGTTAATCTTGACAAAATAGAAAAGCTGGCAAGTTCAGAGGAGGAGGGAATGATAGGAAGGTAGAGGAAGAATCTTTATGCAGTTATTTCATGAGATAGGAGATACTGTCAAAACTGGTGGAACAAGAACTATAGGTCTAAATAAATATTTAACTTTATAAAAAACAAAATGGTATTTTAAGTATAAGAAATTGCAGGGGTCTAGGGAACAGGTGGTGGTGAGCTAAAGCCTCATCTATGTAGCAGGAAGTCGCAAGATGAGTTGAGAAGTTAATAACTCAAATAGCATGAGTATATTAAAGCTTTGGAAATAATTACTAGAACTAAAAAAAAAAAACAAAACTAAAAAAATTTCCTCAAGGAAGCAACGGGGCCAGATATACTTAAGTTCTCCAGTAACTGCATCAAGTACCAAAAGAAAAAATCGTTTTCCTTTAATATTCTTATCCATGTTGACAAAACTAGTTCACCTTTTTTTAAAAGAGTTTGACTTCGTTAAATTTATTCTTAAGTATTTTATTCTTTTTGATGCTATTACAAATGGAATTGTTTTCTTAATTTCAACGTTGAATTGTGAACCTTTTATTATGAAATGTCCCTCTTTGTTTCTAGTAATATTTCTTAAAGTTTCTTTTGTCTGATATAAAAAGTTACTCTAGTTCTTTCATAGTTAATCATTTATTTTAAAAAGAAATATTTAGAACAATAGAAGGAAATGCTAAAATGTCAGCATTAATTGTACCTAGCTTATAAAATTATGAGTTTTCTGTTATAAATTGGTATTAGAAAAATTATATAAATTTTTTAAATATTTTTAGTTGCAAATAGGAGAATTTGACTCTAACAAATGAAAAAAACAGTTTTTGAAAAGATATTGGACTAGTCACAGAATCAACAGGAAAGCCCAGGGACCAGGCTGAGAAGAGTTCAGAGCTGGGGCAGCTGCAGGGCTCTGGGTAGCAAGAACTTACCAGCTGTTTCATCTGGGTGATGCCACAGGAATAAATGAGTTCTAATTTCTTTTATACTCTTTCTTTTGATCTCTCCAGTCCAGATTCAAACTCTAGGAGACAGTGTCCTGTTTAAGTTAAATAAATCTTTGTCACTTGGCAAGGAAAGTACGTGGCACCTTGATATATAGTCCTAGGACTCCCACAGTAGGGAACAAATGATTCCTCAAGATGAAATTAGGATGCTGTCATCCAAAGAAGGGAAACAAACTCTGGTAGCAAAAAAGCAGCACATATAATATGTATATATAATATGTATAATATATTCACTACAATATGTACTTTTTTGTTAATGCAGAATTATAGTTTATAGTGCTAGTTATAAAAAAACAGCAGCCATCAAAATGAAAAAGAAGTAGTTTGTTTTGAATCCAGTAACCCCAGTTGTCCCTTAACCTTTGTTCCAAGTCTCACCACAGTGAGTTGAAGTTCTCACTGATGTTCTTCCACTTGACTCTGAGTTCCATGTCTTCCATGATGCAGTTAAGTTCGATTAGAGAATGAAGAAATAGAGACTTACAGTGACATTAAGGAGGACTTTGTATTAATTCGACACTTCCTAGAATGTTTGTCATCTCCTCCTGATCAGTTTTTATTTACTTGTCAAGACTCAGGTCAAGCCTTACCTGGTCCAGCAAGATGTTCTCCCGTTTGCCCTCCCACCACACCCTGTTCTGACTTAGGGGCCACTCATCTCTGTGCGTGGTGCTGGTGTTGCACTCATCGCAAGTGTTACATTGGTTGGCTTGTCTGTCTCCCACACTAGCCAGACTGGCAGGCTCTCTGTCTTGTTTTTCTCTGATTCTCCCCTGCCTTACCCTGTAGCTGCATAGCACATAAATATTTGTTGACTGCATGGATGAATGGATTTGGCAGAGAAAGGGGGTAAGACATTCCATGTAGAGCCCTGCATGTAGGAAGACATGGCACATGGCATGTTCGGGAACTGATGAGAAATTCTGTGGATTTAGAGCATGGAAAGAAAAGACTGGTAAATTTGACCAGTGTTTGACTCTAAAGGACCATTTATGCCAAGCTTAGACAGTTCTGTAGGCCTCAGGAACTCACAGAAGAATGAGTGAGATTTGGCCAGGAAAGCAGAGAGGGCTGCCAGTGGCTGTGTGGTGAATAAATGTTGGCTGGGGCTGGAACTAATGAAAAGAACCCTCAGATAGTGAAATATTCTTCTCTCTTGGAGTTAAAAGGGTCAGAACTGGTTTGAGAGCAAATTCATCTACACAGTAGGCACTTCTAGGTGCTGCAAATACAGTGGTGAATTATATGGACAAGACTCCTATATCCTTCGAACTTTCTAGAAAGGGCAGACAGATAAAGCAACATAAAAACACAAAAGTACACATACAAATTCTCAAAACTAAAATGCCACGTTGCATATCAAATGTTCCAGGACACCACTCTCCAGGTTAAGTATTCAGAGCAATCTAGTTAGTGTCTGCGCAAAGATTTCTCTAGCAGGGAACCGCCTTACAGCCTGTATCCCAGGCATTTACTGCTAAGGTTTTACAAGTAAAGTGACCAGTACTATACATGTCCTTCATGTGAATAATACCTTGCACGCTACAAAAGGTGTTGCAAAGAAGAAAACAGAAAAATTTGTCACAAGAATACTTCTTTAGCCAAAGTATTTACCTTTTTTCCATTTCATACTACAAATAGGGATGTTATCTTTTAAAGCTTAATTAATTGGGTAAATATATGATAGTATAAATGAAAGCCAGTCATTGCCTCTGTTAATTTTATAGCTTACAATTTCTAGTGCCTGGAAAATAATGTAGCATTTTTATAACCTTGGCAACTTTTTTTTTTTTTTTTGGTAGAATGGGCTCTGTCGGTAAAGGAATTTTTAATTCTCAATGTAAACATTAGCCTGCACCATGCAATCTAGTCTTATGTTCTCTTCTCCCATAGTGGGCTCATTTAATGATAAGGGCCCTTTCCTCTCTTTTCCAGGGTGCTGATAAGACTGTGAAAGGTCCAGATGGACTGACCGCCTTTGAAGCCACTGACAACCAGGCAATCAAAGCTCTTCTCCAGTGATGGGTGGATGGACTGATAACTCGGGAAGAATGACTCTCCTGTGGCCTCACACTGCTGCCTGTCTGTCTGTCACTCTCTATCTGCCAGCTTCTTCAGCTAAATACTTTAAGAGGGGTGAGGGGTGAGAGAAATTCATAACAAATCAGACTACCAGAAAAAAAACAATATTTTGGAGAGAGGGGAAAGAACGCGATCAGGCGTTTACTGGGATTCCTGATCAAGTCGGCCTCTTTTCCGTTTCTTATAAAATATACAGCTTATCTATCCCCAAGGGAGAACAAAGACAAAATATACCAGTAACATTTGACCTTTACAGCTCCCCAGCTAATTTATTCATTAGATTGTGTTGAAGGTCCGATTCTACAAAGGCCAACTCTACGTATTTGGTAGCCCTAACTGCAAGCAGTAGTGGCTACTGCGATGTTGTAAACTTAGGGTGCTGAGATAAGCAATTAGCTCTCGCCTTTCTGCCTTAAGAATGCACTCTACTGGGGGGTCCTGGCATAGTTAAGAGCGCTGCCTGTGGTTGGTGACCAAACCTTTCCTCAGTGACTTTAAGCTTTATGTGAAGCTTAGTTAAGGTGAGGAGGGGCACACTCCTAAATTGCTGGATGGCGGAACTTTGGATTTTCTCTCCCCTTTCACATGGATTTCATGTTTGCTTAGATAAAACTGACTAGTTTTATTTATAAAATCTTAAATTTTGGAAGTCTAAAGGAGAAATCATTCCAGTATGCATATTTTTTTCTCCTCTAGATTCAGACATTTATATAACATTGAAACACTTTCAAACTCCTGCTGGTAGTAAAAGGGGATTTAAAAATAGAATCATAGCCATAAGCCTGTTAGTAACATATAAAGAGAGAGCAGTTGTCTTAGTACCTATGAATTTTCTTTATTTTCTGTTTGAATGGATAGACTTCAGTTATGTTTGAAGAATCAAGGAACGTTCTTTGGAATGCCTCTCTCAGACCCATCTTGGATGCTGATTACTTATTGCACCAAAGCTATCACTGGGGTGAGATTTACTATTTGGACAAATTTAGCCCCATTCCTTTTAAAATACGCTTGTTACCAGGTTTCCCCATGTTGTTGATATGCTTCTGCTGAACATACGCCAACCCACCTGCGTAATATATTTGTTTCTTTTATAAATCATGCATTGCATAAAGTGTGACAACTTCAAAATATACTCTGTGTTCTTAGAATACAGTGCCCTAAAATGGTATTCTTATGACCTGCAGAAAATATCTAGATACTTCTCCAAATGTTTATTTCATGAACAGTACAACTAATTAAAACATAATTTTAAATTTGATAAAATATTAAGATTCCTTTGACTTGCCATCTATATAAGCTTACTAAAAATATTAGGATTTTTTCTCAGCCAAGTCATGCAATAATTGAATGTACCTCAAATTTTTAAAGAGGGAGAAAGAGGGTGCGTTAGAGACTGGTATTCAGATTGTGGATAATAAAGAATTAATGATGGTTTTTCAAGGCAATGTAGCATTCTGCAGCAGGGTTAAATGATTATCAAGAACAGTCACCCTGGCTAATAACAAGTTTTATTGATCAGTTGCTGATTGGTTGGCGTGTGGGTTTATGTGTGTGTGTGTGTGTGTGCGTGCGTGTGTGCGTGCATGTATGTATCTTTCCCCGTGAACCCTTTTTTTATCCTGTGGCTTTTTCACTTACAACTAGCCTAACCCTCTAATTTTCCTACATCCAAGAAAACAATCACAAAGTTGTGGTTTAAATACTTTGTTATATTTGGCTAATTCTGCTGTCTTAATGCAGCCTGTTGGAGTTGGACTAAAAGTCAGTAATCAGTACTTTATTATGTCACTGAACTAAAATACAGAGACATCCTCATTGAAAGTGGAGGGCACTCTCTATCAGTCTGCAACTCACAACATAGTGCAACAGGGCGTTTTGATATCTTTGTTTTCACCTCTTGGCATAATGCTATTTAAAAGCCTTGAATTTTTCTCTTTACACAGTTTTCACCTTTACTTTCAAAGTGTTTTGTTGTAGTTGGCTGTTGCAGAGAGTGCAGCGTCCTATCATTCCTGAACCTGGTCTGCTTTCTACAGTCATTATGGTAGAGAAGCCATGTGATTCTTTGTACAGTTTATCCTGGTGTTCCTTGTAATGCAGTAGAGGCTACTGCGCCTTCCCTATTCTTTCTCAGCCTTTTTGTAAACTCCGTAATTATGAAGCGATTGCTTGAGAAAATAACATAAACATAGAATAGAATAGACTGACCAAGATGGTTTACAGTTTCCTTTTTAACTAGGTTATTTATAATGTATTTCTGAACCACTTGGCAGAGAAATTCACAACACTTAATGTTCGTATTTTGAGTAAAGGAAGGTAAAACTATGTCTGCTTTTTGGTACTACATGCATTAGCAAAAGGTTAAGTTGTTCTCCACTGAAGTGATATTTAACATCTCAGAAAAAAATCTTGCATGTTCTGTAGTTTTGTATTAAATCAGTCATTTCTTATGCACTATATCAAGTACAAACAGGTAGTTTACCTGTTTAAAGTAGTGGACTAACAGATTCTCCCTTGCAGCTTCAGACTGGTATCTTAGACTTACAGTTCAGATACAGCACCTGAATATCCCACGTAGTTCTTCTATGCATAGCTCACCTTTCTACACCCAGTGGGCACAAAGAAGAGATAATAGGTAGGTGCAGTATATGGAAGCTGCAAACAAGTGGGCCCTTTATTCATTGATTTCTTTCCCCAAATAATGGATTTCAAATCTATATGTACCTATTTGACTTTCTTTTTCTAAAACTTCAACTGAGCTGCTGTTTTCTTCCATGCAATATTATATACTCAATTGTGTATAGAAGAAGCTGGTAAGAGTGCCCTCCTACATAAATAAGCAATTGCAGTGTTTTGCATGCAAAGTTTAAAAAATTTAAATTGTCCTGATTCTATTTTGTAAATGGAGAAACAATCATATCTTTCTAAGCAGTAATGGAGGAAGACTAGTGCTTTGTGCATTTTGATATATTTGAGTTCATTTTTCCACAATGTCATATTTTTGACACAATTGGGTTTCTCATAAGTATCCTAGTTCATGTACATCCGAATGCTAAATAATACTGTGTTTAAGTTTTGTGTTGCAAGAACAAATGGAATAAACTTGAATTGTGCTACAGCTAATGTGTCAGCCACATTTTTCACCCTCCATTATGATCACCTTCCTTTTTCAGTCTTCTCTGCAACTATACCAGAGCCTTGATTGACTCAAACTTTTAACTAACCTAGACTACTTTATTTAGGTTAATTTTTTTAAAAATGAGTGGAAAAAATAAAATGTCAAAAATTTAATTGAAATAAATCAGACTAGTCATTGGAAGGTTTTGCTTTTGTATTAGTCTCCTGATACAAATTGTTTTACTATAACTTGTTCAGTAACCCTCCTGGCTGACTGGGGGCCGGGTGTAGCCAACACATCCCAGCATCAGGATCTTCAGAGGGGTTGAAGAAAACAGTCATGGTAAAACCTCTGTGATTTTTTCATTGCTCATTTAAGTTGCTACACATTTCTTGGAGATTAACATTTCCCAAACTCACTTGACCACAAGCACTTTTTAGGGTGTGCCACCTAACCGTTTCCTGTTTCAGGTCAGTTGTCTTCCACAGATACTAGCCAGATCATCATACATCGGCCATGGATATTTTTCTTCAAAGCATTTACTCCATTGAAATATAATTACTGATTGAGAAAAGAATTCGGCAGCAGCTTCAATAGCACCTGACCCATGATGGACATGCACTGTATATGTTCTGAACTCCTGATGTCAAACCATTATACAGTAAAATGAGAGCACAGCTTTGATTCAGTAACTCCTACCCACGGAAAGACTGGCTATTAGAGTTATGAGGCTACTTGAGTGTCAGTATACCCAAATATTAGCCAGGTAGCCTCACAAGTACTACTGATACTGATTACAGGATCCCAAATCCAATGAGGGGAAGACAAATATCACAGAGTCCCAACGATTCATTGAGGAAATGCTGACCATGAGGTCAAATGCAGGTCGCTGTGAGCCACTGTGGCATACACTAAAGCACAGCTGCAAATGGTGGAGCAAAACAAAGGATTGTCTGGCCACCCTAGCAGCTTCTATGCATTCAGCAGCTGCAGCAGCAAGGATGGTCTTATTTATACTGTTCGGATAGAACAATGGGTCGCATGTCTAAAAACGTTCATAGCAACAGCATCTTGTCACACAAAGGAAAATAATACATAGACAATTCCTGGCCACCAGATGCTGGATTTGAGCATAGTACTAGATAACCAAGAAGTTTTTTAAAGAAGCTGTATTTTTCTAAGAGTTTACTAACAAATCTGAAAATACATACCTGTTTGTTCTCTTCCTGATATCTAGTAACCCATATGTTTATGCACATCCCCTACGGCAAGCTGCCAAATCTAACCATACTGCCATGGCTTGTGATTTGCTAGTCAAGTTTTAGTAGGCTTGAAAGCATTCAGATGTAACCAATTTACGTTAATTTTTTAATTAAAAGTTCTTGAAATGATACCACAGTATGAACCTGGAAGCTCTATCATATTCTCATTCATACGAAAAATTATCATTTAAGGGAGTTAGAGTTGTATGACATTTTGATGTTTGTCTCACTGTTTTAATTGAGCATTTACTACAGTCTGGGAACCGTCCTAAGTATTTTATGTGAACTGACTCATTAGATCTTCATAATAACACTATGAGGTGGTTAGTATTGTCATCCTTATTTTCAGATAAGGAAACTAAGTTCAGAGAAGTTCAGTAATTTGCCTGTAGTCACACAGTTAGTTAATGGTAGAGCCAGGCAGTCTGGCTGTAAAGTTTGTGCATTCTACACCTTTATTTTATTGCCTCTCAACTCTCACTCAACCAACTCATATTTTTTAAGAACGCAGCTTTTTCTAAGACTTTCAGAAGGTGACTTAGAAAACATTTTATGGATTTGTTTATGATTTTAAACAACTACATGAAAAATCTGTGTAACATGCATTGATCAATCATTTTTCATGATGAAATCAAATGGTGCAAAGACATTTAATTTTCAAGTTTGAAAAGCAGCAATACTTGAGTGTGACATATAAATCTTTGACAGTCTATAAAATTATGGTATCATCAAGAATCAGCGAACTATGGCCCACAGATCAAATCTGCCCACCACCTGTTTTTGCAAATAAAGTTTTGTTGGAACACATCCATGCCCATTCACTTACATATTATCTATGGCCACTTCAACAGCAGAGAAGACTAGTTGTAACAGAGACTATGGTTTGTGAAGCCCAAAATATTTATTATCTGGCCCTTCACAGAAAAAGTTTGCCAAGCCAGATATAGATGTTTAGATGTCATAGGTTGAGAAATACTCTCTAGCATTGGCCAGCAGCTAGTTACAGAGAAATGAGTAAAGTCGTGGGTGAATGTAATGAGTTAGTCAAAGCAAATGAAAGACCAAGCCTGTAAATAATGCACCTCTTATACCTGTGGTAGATAGTCACAGTAATGATCCCAGTCAAGCATGCCTATGGGTATCCACAACCTTGCATAATCCCTTTCTACATTGACTCTTGAGTTTGGCTATGTGACTTGCTTGGCCCAAGTGGGACATCAAACATGAAACCAACAGAAGCTTGACAAGTGCTTCTTCATTGGGGCTTGCCCTGTTGGGTCTCAGCATGGAACAAAGTCTGGAGTCACAATTGTCATACTTCAGAAGAGGCCACGTGAAAAACAGTTCCCAGCCAACAGCCCCAGCTAACCACCAGACATGTGAGTGGGCTGTCTTGGACCATCCAGAGGGATCTGTTAAAGTCCTACACCACCGGTACCTTAGAATGTGAACTTATTTGGAAATAGGGTCATTGCAGATGTGACTAGTTAAGCAGCAGTTATTCTGGAGTAGGGTGGGCCCTTAATCCAGTCTGACTTGCCTTCTTGTAAGAAGATGTGCAGACGGGAGAGCAGAGATTGATGTGATGTTGCTACAAGCCGGGGAATGGAAAGAACCATCAGCCACCTCCAGAAGCTAGGAAGGAAGAGGAGAGGAAGGAGGGAGCATGGTCCTGCTGAGACCTTGATTTCTTACTCCCAGCCCCCAGGACCGGGAGACAGTAGACTTCCATTGTACTAAGCCGCCCAGGTTGTGGTGCGTTTTACATCAGTCCTAGGAAGCTAATGCATCCCCCTTCCTTTCTAAAACCTTCAGTTCCCCCATCTAGACAAGTTCAATTCTCTTGCCTAGCTCTGGAGGCCTTGCACTTTCCCATCTCACCCTTTCTTTGCAAATTAACTCTTCATGACCTTCTCCAAACTCCAGCCCACACTTACCTCTCCCTTCTTCAAAGTCCCACTGCCTTTGTCCCGAAGTGTCTGTCACTACCAAGTATGTTTATTTCTGCCTTCCCTACCAGTCTATAAGCCTCTTGAGAAACAGCCTATGAGTTATTTTTATTTTTATTTTCAGTCTCCCCTGAGTGCACGAATACTCCAAAAGTACTTGTAGATGAATTGATCTAGTCACCTTTGCACACACTTGGCCCTTGACCTGGAATACCTGCGTGAGCTGTGATCTGCGTGCCAAAGACCATTGTTCTAATCTTTGTGTCCCCAGTGCCTGGCACAGTGTCTGGCATTTCATAGACATTTCATAAATATTTTACTTAATTCATTTTTGAAATCCAGCCTCCAGGCATAGGTTCTTGGTCCACCCCTGGTAAAGCAGTATCTGCCTTCTTTTAATGAACTTGCTAATGCAATACCTTCAGGTTCTTCAGATAAAGGTGGCTGAAGAACAGGGGAAAAAATACCATTTTTTCTCTCCAGTAGCCTCACTAATAAGCCATTAGAAGGACCCGGCCCAGAGCCCCAGGGAACCTTATTAGTCCCTGTGACCCATCCAAAGGAGAGCCTTCCTCGGATGACCAGGCTTCCTGTTTATTCATACAATACAGGGTTTGTCCTTCACCCCCATTGTTACCTGTGCTTCCAGAGCCCTTTGAATGCATAAATAAATGATAGCCGGCTGGTCTTCTTTCCCCAGGACATTGTCAATGCTGAGAATCCTGACAGCTTTCCAAGACATGATTTGCCACTACAAATGCCAAGTGAGGAGCCCCCTGTCCTTTCCTATTCATTAAGACACTTGATAATTCAAAGTGCCAACTTTCTCCAGCAGAGTCAGACAGACTAATGTGCTGTCATAAGTCTCCAGGCAAGAGAGCTCTGCAGTGTGCTTTTCAAACAACCCAACCTTAGCAGGGCAGAGGACGTTTGCTCAGCGGGTATGCCATTCAGATCTCCAAGATGCCAGCACCCAGGGAGCCTGCAGGGGCCACAGTGGGGCTCTGGGGCATCAGAATGAGGCAAGGAGCCTAGAAGATGGTTATTGTTCCAGTTCTGTCTGCTTGTCATTGCCCCTTCTCTCTCACCCTCCACCCCCATTCTCTGAAGCTCAGGGTGAGCCTCCTGGTCGACATAGAGGTTTTTCCTTGGCTTTGACCTAAACCCTCAGAATACAAATACTCTGACCAGCCACTGGGTGTTCAGAGGGTTAGAATGGCCTCTGAACATCCAGTGGGTTGTTGAACATCAAGGAGTTAGGGGTGCAGTGTGCGGGAGTCCAACCTTGGAAGGTGGTTGGAAGCCTTTCAGGAATATGGACAATCTGAAGGTTTATAGTTGATCAAATGCACTGCAGAAGAAAAAAGTAGAGATCAATTAAAGAACCAGAATTCTAGGAATAGGTGAAGTCTAGGGCAGACTGACGGGAAAAATCATTTTAGAAAATGGATATTAAGGCCTCTGGTGGCTCAGAATAAGTTATTGAAGGATTCCCTAGATATTTTTACCAATATTTTGTCCTCAGCAACTTTCTCAACCAAAATACGCAGTACACTTGGCATATTCCCAAAAGACAGAGGAAAGGAGGCCTGCTCTCTTTGGGAACATAAAAATGTGGGATGAAGGGTAGATTTGGCCTCAAGGAAGTGTATAAGTGAGCTGGAACAGCCATTGGTACACTGGTGACTACCCACTTCCCATTCAATGTTCTTCTCCTGCCCCCGAGGTCATGGCTGTCCTTGGCCATGGGCTACTCCTGGGCCTCTTTCACAGGGAACCTACTTTCACCTAGTGGTCCATGATCACATCATGCTATAGTTCAGGCATGTTTGTGTTCTAACAGAGGACTGCACAATTTTCCAGACCCAACAGTCCGTCTCTGAGGTATCTGGAGTGTTGCAGAGTGACTTGGTTTTGATCACACAAGTTTCTAGGAGTCCTAGAATTCCAGACACTATGACAGGTGGGAGCAAAGAAAAATATTTTTGGAGGGGAAAAAAATGTGCCTTTATCAATGGCACTCCAGTAGCAACGAGTGCACCAGCACCCAGATCTTGGTTTCTAAACACCATTTTCCAACAAAAGGAACAGGGGCTCCTTGAAGAAATGGTTGATTCTAGGTCTGGGTAAGAAAACCACATCATGATCCTGGAACATCTTGTGCCAGAAAGTAAGGAGTGCTCATAAAAGGATGAGACCATCTTGAAAAGTCATAGGAAAGCAACCCGGAAGAGCTCACAATGACCAAAGGTGAAACAAATTTAGCAACAAAATAAATAACAATAACACTGAATTATAATAAAATAGAATAAAAATATATGAATCTATTCTAACATAAATAATTGAATAAGTAAGAAATTAGTACTAAAACATAGCTCGTCTTTATAGGAGAATTTCAATTAATTTAAATGTAGAGGAAAAGAAAGAAATATAAAATCACCATTAGAACTCAGTGGTAATAATTTTTGTGGGCAAGATCCACCAATAGATGCCAAAATTAGCTGGCAAAAGTTTGAGGAAAGACAGAATATTCACATAATCTAAAAGTTTCTCCCCCAGGATATTTATTCATTACAAAGGATGCATAATAACTTTACAGAGGAAAACCCCTTGAGATATACCTTAACCCACTGATCAAGGAAAAAGCCCCAGGAATGGGACCTGTTGATACCAGGTACTTCCTGGTATGATGCCCAGAAGAGCACATCACTTCTGAGATATTTTTGCCAAGAATAGACAACCATGATTAACCATGGAAAAAGCATTAGACACACCCAAATTGAAGGATAGTCTACAGAACAACTAACCATTGCTCTTCAAAAGTGTCAAGGTCATGAAAGATAAGGAAAGACCTAAGAAATAGCATAGACTGAAGGAGACTAGGAGACGTGACAAATAAATGTAACATTGGAGGGAGACTGAATCCTGTAACAGAAGAGGGACATTAATGGGAAAGCAGGTGAATTCCAAATAAAGTCTAGAGTTTAGTTATTAGGATTATACTAATGTTAATTTCTTGATTTGGACCATTGTACCATGGTTCTAGAAGATTTTAACATTAGCTGGGTGAAGAGTATAGGGAAGTACTTGGTACTATTTTTGCACCTTTTCTCTAATTCTAAAATTATTTCAACATAATTTTTTTATGTCCCTTCATATCACAGTCCCTGCAATGGTGGTGAGAGTAGAGAAATAAATCATCAACCATGTTTTCTTTTTGTGCCAGAACTTGGGAGGATTCAAAGTGAAGGGCAGATTTTCAAAGCCAGTTTCATGGGGGCAGATATGGAACACGGGGTCTGCATTAAGGGAGATGGGGGTTGGCCTATTTCCAGTCGTCCAGCTTGGAAGCTGGCAAAGCACCTTTGTTTTAAGATTGTGTCAGCTGTTTGTGTCCACAAAAATGAAAGAGAGCACTCAGCTTCAACACGAACAGCTCAATGGACATCTACACTGGCTGCGCTCCCTCCAGCTGGTGGATTCCGTGGCTCTGAGAGCTTTGTAGGGATTAGCATCCAAACATCTGGCTAGCCCAGATAACTCTCCCACCCACCTTTAAACTTTTCTCTAAGTATTTTTGTTGTTTTTGTTTATTACACAAAGAGTCTTTGAGCATATACATTGTCAAAGGCCATAAATGGGCCTCCATAGACAGAACATAACTCTTGGATAAGAACGGAGCACTGACACACAGGAGGCCCTCAGTAGAGACCTTGCTGAGTTGACTCGAGTGCTCTTTTACAGATTACTTCCAGGAAGCTTTTCTATGCTTAGATGGTGGCATTTATGGCCATCATCTCTCTTGTGCACAGTGGCCAGAATATAGTATAAATTGGAGGGCTGAGGAGTAGCAAAGACATGTCTAAAGACATAATCCCCTCTATACAAGATTCATCATAAAAATAGGAATAATAATAACAGACTCTGAGTGTCTGCTATATGCCATTTGTGCAAACCTCCCAACAACTGTATCAAGTAGTGACTATTGTAATCTCCAGCTGTCAGGTGCCTGGCAAATGGCATGACTAGATGCAAACCCAGTAACTGGACTGAGTCCCTGCTCTTAACATGACCCTGTACTTTCTTCCACGTTCCTCAGCTCTGGTCCAGCTTTACCACAGGTCTTTGGGCAAGTCATGAACATTCTCTGGGCCCCTGATTACTTGCCTATAATACCTATAATATGGGGATAATAATCCCATCTTGCTTCTTACAGAGTCAATTACACAATTTAACAGAAGATGAGCATGCAGTAGATCACAAAATAAGTTTCCTAAAAGCTCAGAGACCATAGATGTCACATCTTTGGCCATAATGCAATAAAATTAGAAAATGGCTATTAAAAGATTGTTTTAAACTTAATGTACTTACAAATAAATTGTGGGTTAAAGAAATTATGTCTCATCAAAACAACAAAATTTAAATATGTATGTAAATAAATTCACAAAATCTGAATCTTAAGCTGTGGTGGGGACAGCTGAGAAGCAGCTTGTTTTTTATTTCAGAACGAAAGATCTGAACATTGTAGGAACCACACACTTCTGGAAGTGAGGGTGGAGAAAGGTCTGAAGACAGGAGGAGTAGCTGGAAATCCGTTTAGGAAGCACTTGGACCTCAGGTGCCCTCCCCTCTGCACAGCCAGCTAGTCAAGCCTCCCCCCTCCCCTGGGGCAGCCTGGAAGTGTGTTTTCTGGAGAAAGTAAGGCAGAAGGTCTCTGGACCAGAGGACGCCAGGCGTGTGTGAAGGTGCTGGCCATACTGAAAACAGCAGGTTCGGTGAAACTTGCACTGAAATAAATATATGAGAGCAGAAATAGAAAGCTCAATAAATAAAGTGTTAAAAATTGAGGAAATCATATGCAAAATAGAAATTAAGACAAAGAGATATAAAACCAGAGGGACAAGAGAAGAAAAATAGAGACACTGAAGTAGAGAACCAGAGACTGTACAAATAGAAGTTCTATTGATTTAAATAATCTTTCAAAAACAGAAAATCATAAAATTAATAATAATAGAAAATAAATTATCATTATATTCAAGAAAACGTCCCAGAGCGGATGCACATGAGAAACAGCTCACGAGTGCCCGGCAGGAAGGATGAAGGCAGACCCGCGCCAAGGTGCGTCATCGTGGAAGATCCCACAAGCTTTCAGAGAGGAAAACAAAATTGCTGACAAAGGGTCAGGGGTCGGGGTGACTTCTCACTTCTCCCCAGCAACTCTGGAAGCTGGAAGACCATGGAGCAGTGTCTTAAAAATTCTTAGGGACAATGATTTCAATGTAGAAATCTCTACTATTATTAAAGTCACTTGTGCTGCGTGCCCTCAGATGTGAAATGTCACTAGAGCAGGTTCCCAAAGCTTCAGTCATTCATGTGTTACCGTCAGGATTTTTGTCATATCCATAGAACACTAATAATATTTTTATTAACTTTTATCTTAAATTGAGTTTTCTTTTACTTAAATAAGTTAGTTATGAAATTCACTATGGAAAACCAGCTATCCCTTGTGATCAATAGAAAGTAACTGTGAAAATATAAAATAAAATAAAATAATGATATCCAGTTCTTGCTGGCTCCTGCTGGCTTCCCAAATCTCTGAGCCCAGAGCCGGCTTTCTCTGTATCACACAGGAGGATTAATAAGGAGAAGAGAGGTGTTGGAGACCAGCACTGCCTGGTATGCCTTTTGATGTAATCAGAAAGATTGAGGTTTGAAAGGACTAATTGTCTGATGAGTCAACATTATGTAATGCCACCTCAGTGCACCGCCTACACCCCACGCCCCCGACCATTCCACCAGCTCCTCGACTTGGAAACACTGCACTGAAAGGACAGGCAGAGGCCATGTCCCACTCTCTAGACAGCCTTGGGAATAACAAGGTGGACTGTGTCTATGTAGAGAAAAGCACCAGGTGCTTTGAGACCTCCCGAGGCCAACAGCAAAGATGAGACAGGGTCATTCAACCCTATTTTGCTTTTTAAAACCTGCCCTTCTCTGCTCTTCAAAGCTCTTAAACCTTCCTGCAAATGGGCAAGTTTCCTCTTAGGGGTCCCATACAGGGCTTGCTTCAACCCCCCAACTGCACCTGCAAGTTTATTCAAATGTCACCTTGGAGTGGCCTCTGCAGGCCCTCTCCCTGCAGGGTTGGGGTGATGTATAAATGGTAGCTTCAGGGTCCTCTCCAGACCTCTAGCCACACTTGTGGTTTTCCTCTGTGTTAATGCAATCATGGGGGCCTGGCCTCCAGGACTGAAGATTTGCTGGACCCTGACTGAGATGGGCAACTTCAGAAATATGAATCCTGTGCTCAGCATGTTCTGTGGCAAGACTAAGCCAGATCTCAGACCCGAGAGCCTGTGTCGTGTGTCCTGTGTGCCCTCCATGACCCACTCCAGCCATGAGACAGGTGGTACGGCACGGTCTGGCTACCACGAGACCAAGGAGAGATCCTAGGAGATGTGTTTCTAAGTCAACAAGAAACCAGTCACGCCTGGACTGACTTACGACAATAAGCACCTCAGCTAAAGCTGACAACTTGGAGACCCCAGAGGAGTGTGATCTAGAGCCCTCTTTAATCTGGATATTTTTCTGTAAATGTTGGGAGGACCTTGGGGATTCACCCTTAGGCAATCTCTCCTCTTTTCTATTTACTCTCTCTCCTTTGTTTTCTCCTCCAGTCTTTTGGTTTAAATAACACCTATATATGTTAATGGCTCCCGAATGCATTTCCCCACAACAGAACCTTTCGCCTGGAATCCGCGCTTAAATATTCATCTGTTTCCTCAATATCTCCAGTTGGAATTTTAATGATCATCTCAAACCTGACATGTTCCAATCTGAGCTCCCCATCTCCCCCCCCCAAAAAAAACTCCTCCAGTGTTGCCTTTTCAATAAATGGTGACTCCTTTCATTTGCAAGCCAAAAACCTTACCGTCATGCTTGACTTTATTTTTTCCCTCTCAAAACACTCCCATCTGACCCAGCAGCAAACCCTAGCAGTTCCGCCTCCAAAGTGCACCCAGCGTCTGAGCACTTCTCACCAGCCCCACCGCCACCACCTGGGCCACTGGCTCCGTGTCTGCCCTTGCCCAGTGCAGTCTATTTCAATGCAGCAGCCAGGGGGCCCCTGGGAGTTAGACCTCATGGCTCCTCTGGCTTCTACGTCACTCAGAAGAGAAGACCAAGTCCTCATGATGACCCACAAAGGCCCCCTATGATCGGCCCTGGCCACCTCTATGACTTCTTCTCCCACTGCTGTCTTCCCTTTTCACTCGGTGCCTTTTCACTGTTTGGGGACCGAGCCAGGTGAGCTCCCATCTCAGGACCTTCCCACCTGCTGTCCCCTTCTTCCTCTGGATGCCCTTCCACCAGGGAGTCACCCGCCAGCTCCCTCCTTTCCTTTAGGCCTCAACTCAAAAGTGACTCATCAGTAAGGTCTTACCTATTATGAGCTGAGCTGTGTCCCCCTCCCCAAATTCACGTGTTGAAATCCTCACCCCCAGGGCCACAGAATGTCACTGTATTTAGAGGTGGGGTCTTTGGAGAGGTGATTAAGGCAAAATGAGGTCATATGGGTGGAGCCTAATCCAGTATAACTGATGTCCTTGTAAAGAGATTAGGGCACAGGCCAGCACACAGGGAAGACCAGGTGAAGACAGAGGAGAGACAGACACCTGCAAACCAAGGAGAGAAGCCTCAGGAGCACCAACCCTGCCTGTACCTTGATTTCAGATTCTGGCCTCCAGACGTGGCAGGCAGTACATGTCTGCTGTTTCCGCCACCTAGCCTGTGGCAGCCCAAGCAAATGAATATATTGCATCCTGTACAGTTTCAAATGCCCCACAATACTTCATATTCTTCTTCCCTGCTTTATTTTTTCTCCCTAGGATTTGTCATTTTAAATATACTATAGATTTTTCTTTGTTTATTTTATGTTTTTTCCATAGAATATGGTAACTCTAGGAAAATGGAGATTTTTCTTTTGTCTGTTTCCTTCACTGCTGTGTCCCCTGAACCCCAGCAGAGCCTAGCACCTGGCAGGTAGCCTAGAATCACCCGATGATGAGTGTGTTGTCATCGCTGCCTCTGTCCTGTGGCTGTGAGCGTGTTTGCCGGGCGCAGGCGTGGTGCCTGGACCGTGCATCCTGCAAGGTGTGAGGAGCTCCACTTTCTGGAACATGGCATTTTAAAAAGAACATTCAAGCAGAAGATGCCGTGGTTTGGTGGGGAGGATGAGGATTTCCAGTGGCTCCTGGGGAGAAGGCCCTGCACCTACTTTGAAACAGCATTTGGTGATATCTGTGGCTACACCCAAGTGTCATCGTGAAGGGTGCCAGTCACCAAAACACAGGCAGCGTTTCAGAGCTCGTGAGGTCTGTCGTTTGACACCTTCTGTGTGCTGGTCAGCAGTGAGAATGAGTCGGGTGGGTGCAGGAAGCAATGCGAGAGCACCGCATGCATATCTGATCTCTATTGTCTTTTTTTTTTTTTTTTTTTTTGAGACAGAGACTCACTCTGTTGCTCTAGCTAGAGTGAGTGCCGTGGCATCAGCCTAGCTCACAGCAACCTCAAACTCCTGGGCTCAAGCAATCCTTCTGCCTCAGTCCCAGCTGGGACTACAGGCATGTGCCACCATGCCCGTATAATTTTTTTTCTATATATTCTATATATTTTTAGTTGGCCAATTAATTTCTTTCTATTTTTAGTAGAGATGGGGCTCTCACTCTTGCTCAGGCTGGTCTCGAACTCCTGAC
>CAUYRT010058746.1:0-74799 GCA_963574885.1 Lepilemur ruficaudatus | reverse complement strand
CCTGTGCATAAACTTTTTAGTTTAATCAAGTCTCATTTATTTATTTTTCTTGTTGCCGTGATTGCCATTGTGGTCTTAGTCATAAATTCTTTGCCTAGGCTAATATCTAGCAGAATTTTTCCTACATTTTCTTCTTGAATTCTTATGATTTTGTGCCTCACATTTATGTCTTTTATCCATCTTGAATTAACTTTTGTGAGTGGTGAGAGACATGGATTCTGTTTTACTCTTCTGTGTGTGGCTAACCAATTTTCCCAACACCATTTATTGAATAGGGCATCTGTTCCTTAGTGTATGTTGTTGTCTGCTTTATCAAAGATCAATTGGCTGTAGGTAGATGGTTTTATGTCTGGGTTCTCTATTCTGTTCCAATGTTCTATGCCTCTATTTTTGTGTCAATACAATGATGTTTGGGTTACTAAAGCCTTGTAGTATAGCTTGAAGTCTGATAATGTGATGCATCAGATTTGTTCTTTTTGATTAAGATTGCTTGGGCTATTTGGACTCTTTCCTGGTTTCAACTGAAGAGTAGAATTATTTTTTCTAGATCTGTGAAATATGGCATTGGTGTTTTATGGTGATTGCACTGAATCTGTAAATAACTTTGGATAATATGAACATTTTAACAATGTTGATTCTACAGATCCATGAGCCTAATATGTTTTCCCATTTGTTTGTGTCATCTGTGATTTCTTTCCTCAGTGCTTCATAGTTCTCTTTGTAGAGATCTTTCACCTCCTTGGTTAATAGTAGCCTTTCTATATACCAATAACAGTCAAGCTGAGAGTCAACTCAAAGACTCAGTACCATTCATAATAGCTACAAAGAAAATAAAATACCTATAAAATGATAGAGTTTTTAAAAAATCATTACTTTGCAATCCCAAATATTTGATTCAGGCAAGAATCATCCATGGGTGCTAACCATTTGCTGGATGTTTGTTGAGAAGAAAAATAATTCACACAGACTTAAAAAATCACTGTAGAGATTGCTTACCAATTATGAAAGGGAAAATATGCCTTTACTGTGGAGAGATCCAGTGGTCAACACTTTAATAAGACAATATGACATTAAGTGCTTTCCTATATGATACAGTAAGTACACACCACCTATGAAAGACCCTGGCACAAATGTTAAACCTGAAACTAATTATGAGGTAAATATCAGACAAATCCAAGAAAAAAACTGGCCTGGACCTCAAAATAATTTAATATCATGAACAACAAGACAAGGAGACATTCTAGATTAAAAGCAACTAAAGAAGCATAATCACCAAAGGCAATGCATGAGTATTGATTAATGGAGCTAAACAAATAATAACAGGGATGGACAATTGGGAATATTTGAAATCATCATCATTTTGATGATACAGAATTCTAGAAAATTAATCTTCTTAATTTTATTACACTAATAAAATTAATTGTATCATATTAATAATATTATATGATGTATTTAAATATCTATACATATGACAATGGTATTTTGCTTCTATAGGAAAATACCTATATACTTCAATGAGAAAAATATTCACATTCATATACATACATGTACACACATGTATATAAAGAGAGAGACAAAGAAACAAAGAAAAGTGTCGATAGGAGTTTGTGGTAATAGCTCAACTTAAGTTGGAAGGAAAAAGACATGAAAATGAATTGTCAAATTCAAAACACATATTTTAATAATGGATTCTTTGGACAATTTTTATAGAGAAAATTCTAGAATAGCCGAGTTTGTTGATTTGATTTTCTGTCACATGGTTTTCCTCCTGAACCAGAGGCTCAATCCCTCACATCCCTGGTGACACTCATACCTTTAACTTGCATCCTATGTTGAGTTAGTATGCAGAGTATATACTCAAAAATGCTAAATAAATTGATTTTACAATTAGCATTTTAAACAATCAAAACAACTTGAAGACATTCTGCTGAAAAACAATTATCTAATGTATTTCATAACTAAATATTAATTTTTTTTGTATTCTGCAATGTTGATATTGTCCAAATATCTGCCAGTCTCCAAAGGAACATCAAGCTAAAAATTTACTCATTCATTTATGATTTTTAAAAAGGGAAATTACTTCTTTTTCTCTTGAGTAGTTTATCAAAAGGAGAGTTAAATTAATGCAGAACATTTCTTTACTCACTAGAGAAAAATTCCCGAACTCATTTTATCACCTCCCACACAATGCCTTAATATCTATCCTTAAGGCCAATATTGTTTTTGACATGACCCTATGATTGATTAATCAAATGTTCAGTAGAAGTAGGCCACACTGTTGTGACTTTCATTAGTCTCATGTTGACGTGTCCTAATAGGGAGTAATCACAAAGTGTTGGCCTCTTTGTAGGGGCATAAGATTTTAACATAACTTCCTGATGTGCTTCATCAGATTATACCAAGGAAGGTCCAAGGAAGATCTGCCATCTTCCTCCCCCATTTTAATTAGTTTCCTTCTACCCCAAAGGCCAGGAAATGTCAGACACACACATCTTGGGAAGCTTATCAAAGGGATTGGTGACATTGTAATAACTATGCTTCAAAATACCAACCAAAAAAAAAAAAAAATAATGGTCATGAAAGCCAAATGTTAGCTAAGCTTAGCATATGGCTTTAACTTTCTTTGCTCTTAATACAAGTAATGGTATATTAGAATGACTGTCCTTATGGGGACATGAAGTCCCTTCTCTCACAAAAGAACCTTGTTCCAGGGCACAGAGGCACACAGTTAATTATTTTTTTCTTAAAATTATCAAAGGACAATGCACAGTAGCTTCAGTTTCTTCCTCAGGAAGGGGTACCTTGCTCACTTGATAAAAGAATGAGATATGAGTAGAGAGTTGTTCTTTGTCAGATGAATTAATTCACACTCCAAGGGAAAGAATTTGAGCGGTATTCACACAGAGTTACTTTAAACAAACACACGAAAACAAAAGTGCTTATAAGGAACTTTTGTCAGGGAGCAGTTGGTGATTTTATACTGATTCTCTTCTTCACTATTTTATTAACCCTCTTAAAATTTCATGTATTTACTTTGTTTTGCAAGATTGTGTGGCTGAAAAGGAAAGATTGTGTGGCTGAAGTAATATTAGTTTTCTTCCTGTGTATCTTGCTGGGGAGGAGACGAAGAAGAGGGAGGCAAGAGAAGAAGTGAAATGCATAGGATTCTTATCCTGCAATCCTACACAATAAAAATAGTTTAATCAAATGAATAAAGCTCACTTTCTTTAAATATACAGGGATATAACTATTTAATAAGGCTCTTCAAATGCACAGGCTGAGGTAATTTAAGCAAAGTAGCACTGGTTGCATAATTAATGTGACCATTCTGGCCTCAAAAACAGTATTTTTATTATAAAGCTCATTTTCTTTCCCTGGATTTGGGGATTTTTTTTTCCATTTGCAGTACATTGTTTCACATTGAACCTGGGGTGAACGGCTTCATCAGGATAGGGATAATTTTATCTGTAAGGGTGTTTATATTTTTAGGTAATCCCTAAGAATACCTAATGCACAGCACAGTGGATATTAACGTAAAGCATATGAATCCCTTTTTAGTCCCTTATTTTTATCGGGGTCTGTAACCATATGGGCCATCAAGGGAAGAATGAATGCTTTTGTAGCAAACAGATTGCCGTGTATATTGGATATAACAGAATTTTAAACAACAGTCATAAGCTTTGCCCTTCAAGTAAAAACAAAAACAATTCATTCTTCTCTCACTGTGGATTTCAGTAATTCTTTTGACCTCAGTAAATAACAAAATCATTTTCCTTCCAAAGAAGAGGCAGCTATGGAAACTCCATAATGAACCTGACTTTCCCATCCTATTCTTGATGGGATAGAGTGGGCTAGCATGGGGGAATAACAGGATCCAACTGCCTTAAACCCTCATTGGCAAAGGTAATGAGGAGGAACGTGAGGATAGAGTGTAGTTAGAGGGGGAATCTACATATCCTTCCTTCCTCTTTCCCTACTATAATAAGCATGAAGGTGATTGGTATGGTTTGAGCGTGTGCCCCCCACAATGCAGATGTTGAAACTTAATGGCCAATGTGATAGTATTGGGAAGTGGGCCTTTAGGAGGTGATTAGATCATGAGGCCTCCTCATGAACAGGAATAAGGCCCTTATAAAAGAGCCTGCACACAGAGTTAGACTCTTTCCTGCCCTTCTGCCTTCTGCCCCATGAAGACACAGCATTCCTCCCCTCCAGGGATGCAGCAACAAGCTGCCCATCTTGGAAGCAGAGAACAGCCCTCACCAGATGCCAAACCTGTTGGCACATTGGTCTTGGACTCCCCAGCCTCCAGGTTTGTGAGTTATAAATTTCTGTTATTTATCAATTACCCAGTCTCAGGTATGTTCTTGTATCAGCAAAAATAGACTAAGACAATGATACCATGTGCCACTGCATTATCCTAAAGGGATGATATGGCAGTCTGAGGCATGAAATAGCCTGGTCAACCAGCCCAGTTTGCAAAGGACACACTAAGAACCACATAACTACTTTGTATCTCTTTAACCAAAGAAGATTATCATGTTGCGAGAGGACCAGTGGGGACTCTAGAATTTTCATGGAGGGGAAGCTTAACCTAACCATCTGGTTGGAGAAGTGACTACAAAAGGCATTGCTTGGAAGTTGCATACAATTTTTACTTAGAGTTTATGTTAACTTAAGATTGCCTTGGGTGGCTGGGGTAATGCCTATTAGAAGTTGTATCTTGAAGCCAAATTTACACAACAAGCACAGATATTTATTTAGAATGTGTGTTTTAGCTGGGGCAGGCTGCAGTGAGCTTTGCCTCTATGTTGTCAGCCAGGCTAGCTCTTGCTGATGCCACTGATATCAGCAAGCCTTTCCTCGGCATGTCACAATCAGGAATTTATGGCAAATTAGCTTAGGGCTCATGCAATTCTAACTTCCATTTTAGCTTTTGTGTCATCAAATAATAAGCTAATCTGTGCTGTTAAAATGTCTAAGTGCTTTTTAAAATATCCCTGGAAGATTGTTGATGGCCATTTCTTATATTTAGCCAATAAAGAAACTGAGGCATAGTGGAACTAAATACTGCTTAAAAAACTAATATTTGCAGGCTTAGAACTAAGTCCACTAATTTGCATTAATGTATTCTTGAGAGAAAAATATATCATTCTTCCAAAGGAATTTTTTTTAATTATTTAAATTATTTAATTATTTAATTAATTATTTTTTTAATTATTTTTTTTTATTTCATCATATTATTGGGTACAAATATTTAGGTTACATATATTGCCTTTGCCCTACCTTCTGCACAGCCAAGGAAACTATCATGAGAGCAAAGGGATTTTTAAAAGAAGTAAATATTTATTGTTTATTTATGGATATAAAATATTAAAATTATTTTATAGAAACGATGCATCTGTATTCCTCTCCCTGATATGAGCAGTAGCTCTTATAACCATAAATGGCTGTGAAGGAAACTGTACAAAGTCTAAAATACTTAAATGTTATTCAAAAAAATAATATCATGAATGTGGAAAGAAAATAACTTATTTTTATTATGAGGACTTGTATCTTGGTAGCAGATCTTAAAGTTAGGAAATTCTCGTTAGAATTTCTTCAAGGTAAGATTTCTTTTATATTTTTTGGCACTTTAAATTCTTAAAGGCTGAAGGATTTATATTACATTTAGGGGAAAGATCTGTGAGATGGCTGCTTATCACTGAACCGTAGCATCAGAGTGCTTTCATCTGCTTTGTACACTTCAATTGCTTTAATTTAAAGTTTGAAGGTGGAGCTGCCTAATGCTATCATTACTGAGATGTTAGTAGAAAGCTACCTAATCAGTGCCACACGTTAAAAGCAAACATCAGGGAATGCACATGCATTAAAATACATTTTATCTGCCTGTCATATTTTCTTAGTTTCATATTTCAGTAATAAGCTTCTTTGCATAATAAAATGGCAGTTGTAGCCTACAGAGCACTTGCAAACCTGCACTGCAACTAAAATGACACTTGTAAAATGCCTTGAAGAAGGATTTGTTTCCCTTCGATTTTGAATGGGAATGATATTACCTGTCTGGTCCCTGTAAACATATCTCATGCTTGAGGTTTATGACTGTTCCAAATAGAAAGAACTTCAACAATGAGGTGTCTATGATAGTGATCATGAAGAAATTTATTGATGTTATGGGATCATTTGACACAGCTTTAAAGCAAGATTTCTCAACCTTAGCACTATTGCTATTTTGGGCCAGGTAACTCTTGGCTGTGCAGGGTTGGCCTGTGCATTATAGGATGTTTCGAAGCCTTGCTGGCATCTCCTTGCCTATTCTTGACAATAAAAAATATCTCCAGTCATTACCAAATATTCCCTTGGACCCCAAATCAACCCCTGTCAAGAGGCACTATTTGAGAGGAATTAAATCACAAAGGGGATTAAAAGCTGGGGAATACACACACACAAAAAGTCTTTTTCATCTGACCATCCCTTTAAATGAAAATGTCTACCATTAAATCACTTAGTGATTTACCAGGTGATTTTGCTACTTAGATTATGACTCATCCAAGCTTAAATGTAATCCAAGTTTGGGGCAGAAAGTATATAATCAAATAAGGTCTCCAAATCCTCATTATTTTTATCAACTCTATCACCAGAAATTTCCCCTCTGTTGACCAAATTCAAAGATAGTTAAGGGGCTTCTGGTTCAGGATCAAGAAGGTGTAGGCTCACTCTTCCCTGCTCCTTCCCTTTAAATGCAATGAAAACCCTGGAAATTATTAAACAGACAATGATGAAAGGAGTTGGAAAACTGGAAATAAGTCAAACTAGCTGGAAACCTCAGGACTTTAGCATTGATAATGTGGTAGGTTCCAAGATGGGGTATTCTTTCAATCTCCTGTCTAACTCCAGATTGAACGCTGAAGAGGCCTGGATTTGGACTTACCAATAGGTATAGTCAAAACAATGCAAGAAAAGTATGCTCTCTCTGGCCAAAGGACTTGGAGATGGGAAGTCCGACATAGACCTTCTGGGAAGCCCCAACTCCTGATCTACAACCCATGCTAGAGGGTGGTGCTATCTGTTGCAAGCAGCAGCAGCAGCAAAGTCCTAGACTATCCCAGCCTCCACCCCACAGTTAGAACACTTGAGGGTTCTCGGGCCTGTCCACAGCAGTGGAAGCTGTGAAGCTGTGTGTTCTCCTGGTCTTTACTCAGTGGATTAAGAAGATCCAAGCTCAGGAGCTACTGCCTTCCCCCACAAGATTGCCCACAAAGAGCAAGCAGCATAGGAAAGGACATTCTGGCACTTTTGAACAGCACCAGGGAGGATTGAGTGGGAAGCATAGCAAGGCCAAAAGAATGGAGGAGATTAGAATGACATTGTAAGGGCTCAGAATACAAACTGTCATGGGAAATACACTCCACAAAAGTAGGCATGAACCTACCCACCCACTAAACCTAAACAAGATTGAATGCTTGCTAAAATAGATTTACAAAGGATAGAGTCTTATAATAACATAAGTGTTCATGATAAAATTAAATATCATTTGTCATACTAAGAACTAGAAAAATCACTATTTTAATGAGAAAAGGTAATCGACTGAAAGGCAATACTGAGATGAATCAGATGTTGGAATTATGTGAAAAGGATTTTAAAGCAATTGTCATAAAAATATTTCAACAATGAATTACAAGTTTATGAATGTAATTTATTCAGCAATAAATTTCAACATTTACAAATGTTTCAATAATTATAAATTATAATAAATTTACAAATGTATTACAATAAATTATAAAATTGCATGAAACAAATGAACAAAATTAAATATTTCAGGAAATAAAAGTTGTTAAAAGAACCAAACACAAATTACAGAACTGAGAAATATAATACCCTAACTCAAAACTTGCCGGATTAGCTCAATAGTAAAAGGGTTGATAGAAGACTGAATCAGTGAACTTCAAGACAGAACAATAAAATTTATTCAGTTTGAGTAACAAAGATGAAATAGATGGAAGAAAATGAATAGAATTCTATAGGCAATGACAAAATTGTACCATTGGAATTCCAGGAGAAGAGAGAGAGTGTGAGACTGAAAAAAGTATCCGGAGAAATAAAGGATTAAAACTTCCCAAAATTGGTGAGAAACTTAAACCTACAATTCAAGAAGCTGAGTGAACCCCAAATAATATAAATTCAAAGAAATACACACCAACACACATCATAATTAAACTTCTGAAAACTAATGGCAAAAAAAAAAAAAACTTTTAGAAGCTACCAAAAAGAGATGAAATATATCCTTCAAAAGAACACCACTATCAGTAACAAAAGATTTCTCATCTGAAACCAGATAAGACATTTCTTCTGGAGCCAGAAGAAAATGGCACAACATTTTGAAACACTAGAAAGTAAAGAACTGTCAGCCCTGAATTGTATCTCCAGGGAAAATATTGTTCAGGAATGAAGGAAATACATATAGTCTCAGAAAAAGGAAATCTAAGAATTTGTTGCTTGCAGACCTGCCTTTAAACAATGGCTGAAGGAAGCTCTCCAAATGTTTTGTAAATAATAACAGAAGACTGGGTAGAATTTTCAGAAAGGAAAGAAGAATACTGCTGTAGGAAAAAGTAAACTAACAGACTATTCTCTTCATGAATTTCTTTAGTCGTATTTCATGATGAAAATAAAGGTTATAACCTTATTTGGGGTACTCAACAAATGTGCAGGAAATACTTAAGAAAACTGCCTTTAAATAATAGAATAAAGAGATTTAAATGCAAGTAAGGTTTTTACATTTCACTCAAAGTGGTAAAATGTTGAAATAAGTAACTTGTATTAATGATATGTGTATATATGGTTATACATACCACAACACTGAGAAAATTATATAAAGCAACATACTCAAACATAAGTAAATCAAAACAGAGCACTGAAATATTATTCAAGTAACCTACAGTAAGGAAAGAAAAGAAATAAAGGGACAAAAAAAATGTAGAGAACGAACAAAAAATGAATAATAAAATGGCAGACATAAGTCCTAATATATAATCAATTACTTTAAATGTAAATGATATAAATACACCAATAAAAAACAGAGATTAACAAGGAGGATAAAAACAATTGTATACTATTTGCAAGCAACTCATTTAAATAATAACAACATAACTAGATTGAAAATAAAATAATAGAGAAAGGTATATCATACAAACAGTAATAAAAAATCAGGAGTGTCTGTGTAAAAGCAGATAAAGTAACTCTCATGGAAAGAAAATTATGAGGGTCAAAGTGTATCTCTATATAATAAAAAAAGGATCTACATATCAAGAATTTGCAGCAATTGTAAATGTGCATTCACCAAACAAGAGAGTTCCAAAACACAGACAAATCCATAATTATAATTGGGGACTTCAACATCCCACTCTTAGCAATTTATAGAACCACCAGACAAAAAGTCAGGAAATGTATCAAAGAACTGGGCACCATCCTCAGTCAACAGGTTTCAATTGACATTTATGGAACATTTCACCCAATAACATTCTGTACAAGTGCCCTTGTAACATTCATCAAGATAGAGCACATCGTGGCTTTTAAGAAACACAAAAGACTTGAAATCACCCAAAATATGTTCTTTGAGCATAATTGAAAAATGGTAGATTTCAATAACAAAAAGACCACAAGGAAATCTCCAAATACTTGAAAACTAAATGATATACTTTTCAGTAATTCATGGACCAAGGAAGAAATCTCAAAGGAAATTTTAAAAATACATAAAATGGAATATTTAAAATGAAAATTTTAAAATAATATATCAAAATTCATGGAATATAACTAAAGCAGTACTGAGAGGTAAATTTATATTATTAAATACTTACATTAGAAAAGAGGAAAAGTCTCAAATCAATAATCTTAGAAACTATTCACATAAATCAATATAGAAGATAACAGTGTATATTCATAAAACTGGAATTATATGCTCAGTTGGGAAATTGCTTTTGTACTCAAACATGTACATTTTTTTATAATAATAAATATTTTAAATAATAATAATAAATAATCTTAGAAACTAGAAAAAAAAGAAGAGCAAAATAACCCCAAAGGAAACAGAAGGAAGAAAAAAGCTGATATCAACAAAACTGAAAGAACAAGAATAAAAGAAATTGAAACAAAATTGGTATTTTGGAAAAAAATCAATAAAATTTATAGACTTTCAATAGCATCGATAAAGCTAAAAAGAGATAAGATATATGTTACCAATATCAGAAATAAAACAGGGTATCTCTATATATCCAGCAGTTATTATGCATAAGACTTTGCATTCATCAATTTAGCAACTTAGAAAAAATAACTTTTTTTATGAAACACAAATTACCAAAATTCAGCCAAGATGATGATAACCTGAATAATCCCATACCTGTTAAATAATTTGAATTTATAATTTAAAAAGTGTTGGAAAAGAAAGTCCAGGTGATTGCACTGGAGATTTTCACCAGAGAAGTATGAACATCCATTTTACACAATCTTTTCCAGAAAAGAGAAGAGGATAGGATACTTTCTAACTCATTTTATGAAAACAGTATTATTCTATTACCAAAACCAGACAAAAATTACCAACAAAAGAGAAAAACATATACCGATACAACTCAGGGATTTAGATGCAAAAATCCTCAACAAAACTTTAGTAAATGAAACCTGACAATGCATTTAATGAATAATATACTGTGACTAACAAGCATTTACTCCAGGTATTCAAGTCTAAGTCATGCAGTGTTTGAAAATCAGTGTAATCCACTGTATCCACAGGCTAAATAAGAAAATTGATATAATCATATCTATTAACACCCAAAAAGCGTTTGACAGAATGCAACACCCGTTCATGGTAAAGACTCTCAGAGCACCAGGAATAGGAGGGAAATTTGGCAACCTCATAAAGAACGTACACAAGTTGTCAATTCTCTTTAAATTGATCTATAGGTTTAATACAAATCCTATGAAATTTCAGCAAAGATTTTGGTAGACTTAGACAAGCTTATTCCAAAATTTATATGGAAAGGGACATGATATAAAATAGCCAGGACAATTTCGAAAAAGGAGAATAAAGTGGAAGGAAATACTCTTCCTGATACTAAGGCTGACTCCATAGCTACAGTAACAAAGACAGTGTAGCACTGATGGAAAATTAGTAACATAGATAAATGAAAGAGAACAGAGAACCCAAAAACGGATCCACGCAAATATGCCCAATTAACTTTTGCCAAAGGACCTAAAGCAATTCAGTGAAAAAGTGATAGCCTATTCAACAAATGGTGCTGAAGCCCTGGACACCTATAGGGAAAAACGTGGACCTTGTTCTAAGCTTTACGTCTCCCAAAAAAACTAACTCAAAATGTCTCATGCCCGTAAACCATAAAACTATAAAGCCTGTAGTAAAAGAAATAGGAGAAAACCTTTACAATGTAAGACTGGCAATGTATTCTTAAAATTGACATAAAAAGCTTAATCCATAAAATTAAAAAATAATAAATTGGATCTCATCGAAATTAAAAACTTTTGTTCTCCAAAAGACTCTCTAAAGAGGATGAGAAACTGATTACAGAGAGGGATAAAATATTTCCAAATAATATCTCTGCAAAAAGGACTTGTACCTAAAATATATAAAGAAATCTCAAAACTCAACATTGAAAAAAAATTAGACAATGATCAAAAGGCTTAAAAAGGCATTTCACTGCAGAGAATGTACAGATGTCAGATAAACACATGAAAAGATGTCCAACAACATTAGTCATTAGGAAAATACAAATGAAAACCACAATGAGATATCACTACACACCCATCAGACTAGCTCAAATTAAAATAGTGACAACATCAAATGCTGGAGATTAATGAGAGAAAGTAGGTCTCTTATTCATAGCTGGTGGGAATGGAAAATGGTACAGGCACTTTGGAAACGAGTTTGGCATTTCCTTTTAAAACTAAAAATAGGCCGGGTACCGTGGCTCACGCCTGTAATCCTAGCACTCTGGGAAGCCGAGATGGGCAGATCGCTCAAGGTCAGGAGTTTGAAATCAGCATGAACAAGAGCGAGGCCCCGTCTCTACTAAAAATAGAAAGAAATTAATTGGCTAACTAAAAATATGTAGAAAAATTTAGCCGGGCATGGTTGCACATGCCTGTAGTCCCAGCTACTCAGGAGGCTGAGGCAGAAGGATCACTTGAGCCCAGGAGTTTGAGGTTGCTGTGAGCTAGGCTGATGCCACAGCACTCTAGCCTGGGCAACAGAGTGAGACTCTGTCTCAGAAAAAAAAAAAAAAAAAGAAAAAACAAACTAAAAATAGACTTATATGATCCAGCAATTGCACTCCTTGGCATACACTTGAGTAAAATAACAACTCATTTTTATAAAGAAAGAATCTTCTACATGAATGTTCATAGCAGCTTTATTCATGATAGCTAAAACCCAAAAACTACTCAAATGTCCTTAAATGGGTGAATGATTAAATAAACTCTAGGACATTGTATCATGTAATATTATTCAGCAATGTAAAAGGAGAAAACTATTGATACACACAACTTAGATGAAACTCACGGAAATTTGTGGACTAAAACATAAAAGTCAGTTTCAGAAGGATACATACGTATAACTACATTTATATAACATTTGTGAGGTAAGATAATTATAGTGATGGAAAACAAATTAGCGTATGTTAGGGTTTAGAGATGAGAGGGGAGAGGGTGAATGCATCTCTAAAGAGGTAGCATGAGAGAATCTCGCGTGTCTATTACAGTTAAATACCTTGATTGGGGCGCTGGTCTCGTGAAGCTAAACACATGATAAAATTGCATAGAGCTATGCACACAAACACATGGTACACACGCACCACTGAATGCATATATCAGTATAACTTGTGAAACATGAATTAGCTCTCAGGCTGGTACCAATGTCTATTTCCTCATTTCAGTATTGTACTATAGTTATGTAAGACACTAGCACTGGAAAGACTACATGAAGGCTCACAGGACCTCCCTGTACATTTATTTGTAACCTTCTGTCAATTTATAATGATTTCAAAATAAAAGTTTAAAAAATAGGAAGACTGCCTATGCAGATAAAGTAAATATTGAGGAATTCGGGCACACGTAGGTGAGCAGCAACCAGTCATAGTGTTGGCTGCCTTACGACAAGCTGGCTAGATTAGATGCCACCTGCTTCTCTTTCTGGTCACAAAAGTGTCATCCTAATTGTCTGCTCTTCAGCAACTCCCTCCTTCCTCACACCCTCAAATAATTTCCCTCAAGTTTGCTCTATTGGGATAATTTTTTGATATAGTAATCAAGATAATTTCATTCTAGGTAGTTTCTTTGTTTCAGATCTAGACCTTTTCCTCTCTCTGCTAACTAAGTAATCAGAATATTGAGGTGTTGTGGCTATAGTTAACAATACTGTATTGTGCACTTGAAATTTGCTAAAAGGGTAGATCTTAAGTGTTCAAACCATACACACACACAAAAAATGTCATATATGTGTGTGTATATAAATATGTACATATATAGAGAGAGATGTGAGGTGATTTGTTAATTAGCTTCAGTAGGGTGACTATTTCACAATTATACATACATATATCAATTCAAGTTGCATACTTTAAATGTGTAAAACTTTTAATTATCAATTTTATCTCATAAAGCTGGAAGAGAAAATTATATTTTAGCAGATAAACTAGCTTCTAGTTGTGTATGTTCTGTGTGTTGGGTAATTTGTCGCAAGAACTTTGAAAGGCTAGTGGGAGATGGGTGGGAGATGGAAATCCAATCAGGGTAGGTGGGGCTGCTTCTGAGTGTTTGGGAGAGGAGGAGAGACAATATGCAGACAAAAAGAGCCATGAGGAAGGTGAAAGAGGCCCCACCCTCAGCACCACCCCTCACTTTCCCCTGTCACAGGAGTAAAGGGCCAGGGCTAGAGTCTCTAAAAGCAGATGGCTCCAGCATGGAGGAAAGACAAGGAGCAGGCAGTGTGGCCAAAAGGAATTTTAAGCAGTGAAGGCAGGAAGGGAGGAGGCATCTCTGTATCTTCACAACTGGCCATCCCTCCATAGCATTCATAGGAAGGAATGCAAATCATTAAAGCATATGTAAATTGAAAGCTCTCAAAATATGGTTAAAGGCTAATTCTTGGCACATCTGGGAAATGACATAGAAACTAAAAGGAGAAATAATAAAATGGCGGTACCCACTTAGTTACGGTTAGTGAGTGCTACATTTCTCTGAACAGCACCTGAGGTACCCCTTGTTATATAGACAAGAACAAGACACTGCAATGTTTTATTCCCAGTCTTATATTCTAAACACTTCCTTTCTGAGTTGGAACTTGCCCTCTCCTATATTCCATTTCTAACTATTTAACTCACTAGATAACATCATGTCTTTAAACTTTTTCACTTTTCACTCAGCTAGCATATGTGGAAAATATTTCAAGGAAACACATCTTTTTACTGCAATTAAAAAAACACTATAATTTAAAAAAGCCAATTTTCCTGGCTTTGTTTAAGTTATCATCCTAGGCAGTAGGGTTTGAAGGATTTCAGAAAGATTTTTTTAATAAGTAGCAAAAGTGGAAAGAAAAAAATAGCTAGAAACACTGATACTTTTCCTCTAAGGCTACCTTGCAGCTTCAGTTTGCTAGCTAAATTGCAACCTCATCTAGATAGTATTATGATTACATAGTCACCTTGGATGCTAATGTTTCATTCTTCTTTACAGATTTTAAATGATGAAAACTTCACATAGGCAAAGGATAATAGAAGAAATTAAGTTTAAAAAATTAGAAGCCACTTTCTCAAGTGACATAAAAGAGAGCAGGTTGGTAGAGAGCATTTAATGTTTCAGCCCTCATAGAACCTTGCCTGAGTCAATGCTAGAATACAGACAGCGCTTGGAGGGCTTCATGCTATTTCGATGCTATGAAATATGGCAAATTGCTTACTTTGCGCTTATGTCAGGAATGGAGATAAAATTATAAAAAAGAATTGGTAAGAGAGGCAGTTGTATTTGGGGGCAGAATACAAAATTTCAAGTTTAATTGGAAAGTCAGGGAGAAGGGAAGAAACAAGTAGGCTCAAAATCTGCAGTTACCGAGCACATTGACTATCTTACAAATGCCATCAGTCCAACCTAGGCTTTAACTATGGTAACATAAAATGTATTGATTAAATTAATGAGAAAGATTGAGCAGTTGTGTCAAACCTTTATGAAAAAACAAAGCATAAAAGAACACAAAGTTGAAATTCTTGCAATGTGAATGTAAAGTTTTCTCAGTACTCACAAAGGAGTATGTACATAAGATGTCAGGAGAACTGGTTGAAATAAACAGAAAATTCAATTAAGGAAGAAAAGAATGAAAGGTTCTCAGAGAAGCAGAAAAACAAGGCTGCATTTAGAAGTGCTCAGTGAAGCCTCCCTTCTCATTAAGGCAATTGGTTGACTGTTCCTGTTGCACTTTCTACTTACGCCCTTCTCAGAATACCTTGTTCACATAATGAGCCACAGTGCATCAAGCTTTGTCCATTACTGCTTTAGATCCTTGTGCTCTTTCATTTTAAAATGATTAGGGGTGCCTGGCATATTCTGCCCCAACTTAACATATCCATGAAGAGCTCTCCTCACTAACACATGACATTATAAACTAGGATTGTAAATTAACCTATTGCTAGAATTCTGGAGGAATTTCAATTCACTCAAGGGTAATAGATTGCCCAATTAATTAAAGGTAATTAAAGTGAATAAAAAAAACAAGAGTGGACCATGCTATTCTAATCCTCTCCTCTTGGCTTCTCCTTTGGATTAGAAAATCGAACATGACATCACCACTACAGAGCTGCAGTTTTGTGAGTGCATTGGAGTATTTGCTGTCTCCTCTCATCACAGCACCTTTCTTCACACATTAATTTGGAGATAGCATGTTCTAGTCATCATTCCTGGCACAGAAATGAGCATCCGATGTTAGGACGGAAATGGCAACTGCAGCAGAATACAAGTTATCACTCTGGAAAGCAAAGACTTGTGGGTAGGGGTAGGATGGAAAAAGTGACCTCAAATAATGCATCCTGGGATTGCACATTTCCAATACTTATGTTAGAGACCTTTTCAGCTAAATGCATTCATATTAGATAAAAGCTTGGTAGACAGTAAGGTATGAATACAGATTTATATTCAAATAGAGAAAGAGTAGTGTCAATGGAAACCACATTCTGCTGATTGGCAAACATTGGTATAGACAAATCTCCCCTTTGCTCCATAATCAATGAACACATTAAAAAATTGAAGCAAAAAATTAAAGGATCAGGATCCACATGGAAAAATTGTTCAATTGATCCAATACTTGCAAAAAGCCTATGAAGTAACATAGAAGAATGAAAGAGAATGCTAGATATTCAGAGAAAGGACACATTTTTTAAAGTGTTTTCTTCCAGGGAACAAAAGAAAATTTTAGAAAACAGTTTGGCACCTTCAATCAGGTTGCCAAAATCCTAGGCAGATAACAGTGGTTGAGACCTAAGCTTCTGTAGTTAAGTGTTTTCTGCAAGTATTTCGTGCAAGATAAAGACCAGAGACAAAACCACTGCCTGCAGTCAGGTAATAGAAAGAGCTCTGCCACCTCTGAGAGGAGGCTAAGACTGAAAGAAACAGAAGCATGTTGATTGGACACAGAGTTTATAGAATGCTTTGGGCTCAGGTAAGTGGGAGGACAAAGAAAGAGCCTCTCACAAATAATTGATGGGATTTGTCATATCACCAATGTCAGTACAGAGCTGGGGACAAAACAAAAAAGCAAGGAGAGCCCAAAGGGAAGGGGAGGACAATCCTAAATCTTCTGTTTCAAAATAATCCTAAAGGCCAAAGAAAATCTATTGCTAAGAATGGCAATCAACAAAATAAAAAATCAAAATATAAATATACTTCAAATGAAATTGATTTTCTAAGACAGTTTGACACAGGATTTACAGTAAGTGCATTTAGGATACTCAGTGAAGAAAAATGTGCATATGAATAGACAAAATAATAGGAAGAAAAACTTGTCAAAAAGAAAAAAATCTGGAGGTATCACACTACCTGACTTCAAATTATACTACAGGGCTATAGTGACGGAAGCAGCATGGCACTATTATAAAAAAGTAGAGACATAGACCAATGGAAAAGAATAGAGAACCCAGAAGTAAAATCATCTACCTAGAATCAACTGATCTTTGACAGAGCAGACAACAACATACACTGGGGAAAGGAAGCCTTACTCAATAAATGAGCCTGGGAAAACTGGAAAGCCATATATTGAAGAGTGAAACAGGACCCCCATCTCTTGTCCTCCACAAAAATTAATTCAAGGTGAATCCATAAAAATTCTAGAAGAAAACTTAGGAAAAACTCTTTTAGACATTGGCCTAGGTAAAGAATTTATGACCAAGATCCCAATGGCAAATGCAGCTATAACAAAAATAAATAAATAAGACTTAATTAAAATCTTCTGCACAGCAAAGGAAATAATCAGCAAAGCAAACAGACAACCTTCAGAATAGGAGAAAATATTTGCAAATTATATATCTGAAAAAGGGCTAATATTCAGAATCTACAGTGAATTTGAACAAGTCAGCAAGAAAAACACAAACAACACCATTAAAAAGTGAGGAAAAGACACGAACAGACATTTTTCAAAAGAAGATAGACAAATAGCCAACAAACATATGAAAAAATGCTCAGCATTAGTAATTGATGATTATTTTTACTAATCATCAAGGACATGCAAATTAAAACATCTATAAATTCTAATAATTTTTTGTTTGTTGTTTGCATTGGAAATATCTTTTCCAAAGTGAAGGACTATCATATAACTATATTTATTCATTTTTTCTGTTGAGCAGAGGGATTTTTAACATAGGGTAAAGCTTGTCAATTTCTTTAAGACCTTAAGTATTTTTTGTGGACATCTTAGGAATTTTTGCATAGAAGATGATGTCATTAGTGAAGTATGTCAAACTTATATTTCCAGATCATAGGTTCACTACTGGGTGGTTCATTTCATGTGACAACTTGACTAGGTTAAGGGGTGCACAGATAGCTGGTAAAATGTTATTTCTGTGTGTGTCTGTGAAGGTGGTTCTGGAGGAGATTCGCAAAATGTGGTAGATCTTGAATTAGTAGATGGGTTAAAGGTCACTCTCTCCATTGTGTACGGGCAACATTCAATCTGTTGAGAGCCTGCGTAGAATCAAAAGTCAGAGGCAGGATGAATTTGCTCCCTCTGCTTGAGCTGGGACATCCACCTTCTCCTGTCCTAAGACATTGGTGCTCCTAGTTTTTAGGCTTTCAGACTGATACTGGGACTTCCACTAATGGCTCTCCTGGTCCCCAGGCCTCTAGGTTCGGACTGGAACTACACCACTGGCTTTTCTGGGCCTCCTGCTTGCAGATGACAGATTGTGAGATTTCTCAGCCACCATCTACAGCTACATGAAACAATATCTCATAGCAAATATCTTTCTATGTATCTATCTTTAGCCTATTGATTCTGTTTCTCTGAAGAAGCCTGACTAATACAACTATGGTACATCTGAGCTATACAGAAACAAAAACACAGTGTTAGACTGAGTCAAGCACATAAAACTGTAGAGGTTTAAGTCACTCAGATACAAAAGTCAGAGAAATAGGTTGCACATATTATAGTCTGGTAACTGAAAAAAGCTATGCATGTGTTTTTTCAATACAGAAGGGTGTGGCATAATTCTCCGCTTTTTAAAAAAAAAATCTCATGTGATCCAATAGATCATCTTTCTCAGTTTCTATAACTTGTATCCACGTATTACTGAGCAAGGTTAGAAACTATTCATTATTTTAAACACATTGTTTGATTCATCTTTGCATCTTTTCTTTACCATCAAATTCATTGGTTCATTTTTGCTCCTTTCAATCAAGAACACAGTAAACTCTCAATAGTAGAGAAAGGATTTCAAATACTTAAACTTCATTTACATTTTTCAGTGGGGCTAAGAAATGTAAAAGATGAAACATCCTCACTCATAACCATTTTAACATTGGTGGAATCAGTGCTCATTTTCTCAGTTGAGATATTTAATCTGATAAAAGGAATAAATAGCCTCTTTGAAGTATTGTTTTCTGACTTTTTTAGAGCATGGTACCCCTAATGTGAATTTAATTACATGGCTCTGCAATCCACTCACTCAATTTAGTTTCTGAGTTTGAGAATCTTGTTTGAAAATTATTTTTAGAGTATTACTCCATTTGTAAGTTGTAAGATACCTCCTAATTTGGCTTCTTAGAGAGGCTACAGCTTTTGAGAAGCAAAACGATGAACAGACCTTCAACGTCACCAAAATCTGCATCAGGATCCAATTTTTAGTTAATGTTAATTCTGCAGTTATTGATATGGCTGCAAATATTTGCACAATAAGGAGAGCTTATAAATAAATGTATAAAGTCACTTCATCTAACTATTCTGTAGTTCATCATATGCTCCCCTATAGGTAACTGAACTATTGTTTCTATTGGTTCCAAGAATTAGTCAGACCTGACATGTAGCTCAGGTAATCACCATACGCTTTCTCTTTCTTGGAAGCACCAGAGTTACGGCATACAAGACAACGGTGAATGTCGCTCATTTTTGCAGTAGACAGCGTCCCTGTTTGTATGATTTCTTAATATTCTCTGATTACACTATGCACTACTCAGAAGTAGAGCTGATCTTTGGTAATTACTAATATACAGTATTTTCCTTGTACTTCTGATATTCTATGTAATTGTAATAATACTTGCAAAATATATTTTCCATTACTTGGTAGAAACTATGCCTTCAATTTTTATCATTGAACATAAAATTTTATTTATGTGCATTATAAACATTATTAAGTTTATAATGTGATATTGATAAAAAGATTTTATTTTTTACTAATATAATTTGAGATCACTTACATATATGTATGCTATACAATGTTTCAGTTGTTTTTATTGGCAACTTATTTAAATACAGAAATATCATGATATTACATGATTCTTCCCAAGAAATCATGTGCATCCAGAACTAAAAGAGCAAGCCGTTCAGCTCTCTAGGGTAAACATTCATTCATTTTTCTCTTATGGGTTTGATTTCCAAAATGTTACCTGGCATGTGTATCAGTGTTTGTTACTGTCATGTTTTGTTTTTATTTGAACATGGGCAATTCAAAATGCTCAAATTTCGGTAACATCTTGTATGAAATAATACCTGTAATCTATTTTTATATTTTAAGAGAACCTAACAAATTTATTGCGACCTTTTGTAGCTCGGGTTTTTCCCCTACTGCATGTGAAATTGAATTTAAATTTTATGATATTTTCAATTTAATATTGAATATTTATGAAACACACAAAATCCATATTTATGATGAGCACATTTATTGAGATCAAAGAGAAGCTTTACAAGAATTGATAACTAGGTACAATGATAACATTTGTCAGAGTATGAAAGGCCAGTGAGTGGTAAGCTTATAATTTATGTTTGAAGTTCGGCTCCTAATCTAATATCTCAGAAAACTGAAATTTCTTTTGGAAACTATAATACATTTTAACTAGATTTCTCTCTATCATGTAGTTAGCCTCAAGCCTGTATCTAAGCAGGGCAAATAGACCCCATGGAAACCACTCTGTTATGCCCGAAACAAAAAGACCAAGCCACTACTTTCTAGGAGTAGTCTCAGATCTTTCCGTTTTCTTTCTTTCTTTTTTTTTTTCTTTAAAGACAGAGTCTTGCTCTGTCACCCAGGCTGGAGTACAGTGGCCACATCATAGCTCACTGTAATTTCAAATTCCTGGACTCAGATGATCCTCCTGCCTCAGGCTCCTGAGAACTACAGGTGAACCCCCACACCTGGCTAATTTTATTTTTTTAATTTTTTTAGATATGAAGTCTTGTTATATTACCCAGGCTGGTCTTGAACTGCTTGGCTCAAGCGATCCTTCCACCTTGGCCTCCCAAAGTGCTAGGATTACAAGCGTGAGCCTCTGTGCTTGGCTGAGGCTCAGATTTTTAAAATAAATGCTTAAAAGGAATCAAGACCCTAAACCAGTTCTGTGCTGGGCTGGTTCCAATTGTCTTGCAAGAGTGACTGTGAAAATCTCTACCCAACTTCTTATTCAGGGATACCATGTTTGAAATGGGTCGTGGTGGGAATATTACCACTATGGAACTAGAAAAACATTACAAATCCGGGCTTTTAAAAACATAAGCCTGCCACAGTCCTAAATCAAACTTCTTAGACTAGTTTTCAAAGTTGAACCGTGTATGATTAATACGGAGAATTTACAAGTGATTGATGATACAAAGCAAGTGCAATCAACTTTATGAAAGAGAAATGACATGACCATAGATAATTGGCTCTTTGCCTTAAGGGATTGTATCACATACTAATCCATGTGGGAATTTGAGAAGTTAATTTTATATATACAGTTGTATACTGTGGAATAATTAAATGTCATATGTAACATGGTATAGCTTAGTGATTTTTTCCAGAAGAACAGGCCAGATAGTTGTCTAAATATTTAAAAACTAAAGAAAGGAATATTAGCCAAAGAAACTCTTTCCTAATGTGCAGGGAATCATGAAGGAAGGGATGGTAATTTAATTACGATTTACTGATTTTATGAAAATCTTCATTTCCACAAGCACATGTGTTTCACCAATTGAAGATTTTTAGCACAATTTTATTCACAAGCACAGACTTTGCCTTCAACTATCTGTAGTATGTATGAGCCATTTCTTTTGCCTTTTCAAAAGGCAAAACTGAGCCAATATAATGTTCCCCTACAAGGTAAAAATCATTTGAGAGACAGATATGTAATCATTATCTGACTGTTCATCAACAGCAATCATGTCCTGAAAACCTTACTTTATTTCCCATCTACTTTTAATACCATTTCCATCATCTGCTAGTCCAGGTCGACACACATTTCTGTAAAGAGTCAGATTGTAAATAGGATAAGCTACGTAAGGCACATAAGGTCTCTGTGGCACGTATATTCTTCTGTTCCCTTTTTCTTTCCTTGTCTTTTTTTTTTTCCCACCCACGACACTCTTAAAATTTAACAACCAGTCTTAGATTGCTGGATTTGACCTGCACATTGTATGTTGGTTACTCCTGTGTAATCTACCCCTTTTTACCCGTTTTCATGTACTTTGTCACATGTGTTTTCCCGATTATATTCTGTCCCATCCCCTGTGAGGTTTGCTGATTATTCTTGCTCTCTTTGTCCTAGATGCCTATAATTCTTCCCTTATAAGCACTGCACATACTATTACTTTTTTTTTTCTTTTTGGCCAAATTACATATTACTTCTCTCTTGCTGTCTGCTTTTCTTTCATTGGTTTTTTTTCCATCCTCTGCTAACCTCTCTTTTAAATACTAGAGTCTTAGATGTCAGAAAGTACCCTAATTTCTGCTTATCTTATTTATTTTGTGTAGAATGTATCATTTATTTCCTTTTTAAAAAATCCTTTGTCCCTCTTAGCTTGCTCTTCCTTATTTTCTCTCTTCTTATAGAAGTCTATCTTGTTTCCTCTTTTGTTTGTTTTTTATTTTTGCTTACCCTTTCACATCCTGCACAATGTGCCTGCTGACAGCTACACAATTCCTTCAGAGTAAGAAAAGCTCCCAGTAAAAACTTCTTTGTTTACAATCAATGCTTTATACCTGGTAACTTTAATCTTTTACACTTACACACATAAACATAAATGCTTCCCTCTTTTCCCTAAATGGCATTATTTTTTTTGTTGTTGTTATGAGCACCCACAACATTAAGTGTATAGCATTTGATAAATGTTTAGTAAATTGTGTAAAGGAAAGGTGGGCATAGAAATTTGCTGTCCAAACTTCTCTCAGATTTTTTTCTGTGGGAGGTGTTTTTCTGAAAGAACTTTGACATTTATTTCAAGTTGGGGGATTGCAACAAAAAGAAATAAAGGCCCTCTAACCAAAAATAGAAAATAAAAAATTATTATCTTTCCAAATGAACTTAAAACTGCAGAAAGAAAAGCTGTGGTTTTGAAAACCTGGATAGTCATTATGCTTTTCAAATTTTCCACATTATTCTGTATGTATTGATATAGATTCAAACAACATTATAAAATATTCTGAAAAAATTTTTAAAAACTCATAAAGAGGTCAGAAATGTATTTATATATTATTTTTTTCATTTTCCACTTATTATTTATTTTTATATATGCCTTTAAGCTTTTTAAGCAAATATTTTCCTCCAATTTGAATGAGATTTTACTGAAAATCAAATTGGCTTTGATTCATAGACAATACCGTTAAGCTGATTCCAGCAAATTCAAGAGCACTTTTTATGAAATGCACTCAAACAGAAATCCATTATGCTATCAATGTGCCCTTGTAACTTAAAGTTTGTGAAAAGTAACCATGTTACCATTTCTTTACTTCCTTAGTCTTTGCGAAAGCATTCGTTGTGATACATTTTAAGAAGTAATGACAACATTAAAAAGTATTCAAGAATTTCCTGCTTTTCAACACAGCAATTTATTGGTCTAGATAAGACTTAATGTTTCAACTTGTAATTTTTAAACTTAGATGGTTAACATATAACTCTTCTAATGGACTTCTCTTACTCCAACAGAGTGGTTCATGTGAAATCTTTGTTAGACACATTTACATGATAAATCTCCAAGTGCCATATGTCTTCTAAAACAAATTGTAGAACAAGAAGCCCACATTGTCTTTCCTCTAGTAACTAAAAAAGACTGCATATTTCAAATTTTCTCAGCTAGTGTTACGCACGAGAACTTTTCTGGGTATCATTAATGCCATATGTTATAAAATAGCTATTTCAAAGTAGATTAATAGGTTATGTAATACATAGGTCTAAATCACATTGATTTTAATTATTTTAAGCTGTTAAATATTTCCTGTTTTAATATTTTCTATTTAAACTCAGATATTGATGAATTTACAGTCACTTGCTTTCTCTTACACTTAAGGTGCTTTAACATAAGCAGCATGAAATGATTTTCTTAAATATTTTAATTTGTTTCATTCTTTTCCTTTAACCAATTTTATCCAAAGTAATTTCCTGAGTCCCTTCAGAATGAAGTTGTCTACTTAAGCTTATTTTGGAATTATACAAAATTGCAAATGCAAGCAAATTAAAAAAAGATTAAAAGATTAAACTGGGAAAGGATCTGGAAACAGAGGGGAATGAAGATAATGATAGTGATAGTAATACTGTATGATATTGACATTAGTATTGAACAGTAAGAGTTTTAAAGCTATAGCGTCTACTTTAGCAGAAGACATAGTGTTCAGACTTCAGCAGGAATATATAAAGCTATAGACCATTATAATGTGCTATTAAATGAGATGCGTTATTGAGTAGTTTACCATAATGATATGTATGGGATACCAAAGCACTTCCAAGTGTTTCCCCAACCCCCCGTAAGTTTTACTGAAACACAAGTTTGCTGTTACCTAAAATTGATACTTTCCCTGTAAGAAGAATGGACCTGCTTATTAGTAATATCTTCAGGGTGATCTGCATCTAGTGCTATCTGGCCACACACTTTTGGTTTAGCATAATCATAAATATGAGCAATGGAACATAATATTAAATATTTCATGCCCAACACATAAGAGGAGAATGGCATCAATTTTTTTAAATGTAGAAAATTAAATATTAGGTTATTAAGTATGGAATGTCTAATTTCTTTAAGTACTAAATTTGACAGTTGATATCTCTTACATTTCACTTTGACACTCCTTGTTTTTTCTTTTCTTTTTTTTTATTGTGAAGGTACATCCTCATTCTTTCAAATGCATGTTTAGGGTTATGATTATCTTTCAAATTTTTTTTGTGAGCAATTTTTGTGAAACCACAGATAAGTAAAAAATTCTTGTTATTTTTCAATATGAGTTCCATCGTGGAACCAATGCAGTACAGACAGCTAGAAATCTCAACAAAGTGCTTGGGAAGGATGTGGCTAATGAACACACAGGATGTTGATGGTTTTAAAAGTTCTATTCTGGTGATTTTCATCTCGAAAATGAATCAGATGGGTGACCTAAGACCAAAATGGATAATGATGAGCTGAAAGCTGTAGTGAAAGCAAATCTATTTCAAACTATGTGTGCAGCAAGGTTTGACATTACTATTCCAGTAATATTGGCCCATTTCAAAGAAATGGGCAAGGTAAAGAAGCTGTACAGATGGGGAAGGCATGAATTAAATGAGCATCAGAAGAGAAATCACCTCGAAGCTTGACTTTCTTTGCTGTCACAACATAAAGGAGAACCATTCCTACACCGTACTGTTGTGTGTGATGAAAAATGGATTCTTTTTAACAATAGCAAGTTTTCAGCACGTTTGTAATGTAGATGAAGTACCAAAACACAGTTGAAAATGAATATTCATCAAAAAAAAGCTAATGGTGTCTGTTTGGTGGTCCAGCACTGGTATTATCCACTACAGCTTCATGAAACCTGGTCAGTTGATTACAGAAGATGTCTAGCGCAGCCAATTGGATGAAACAGTGAGGATACTTGTGATTAAGCAGCTGAGAATGGTCAATAGAGACAGGCCAATCCTCTTGCAAGACAATGCTCAACCACATGTCACACAAACAACACTGCTCAAACTGCAGAAGCTGGTCTTGGAAACTCTCTGTCATCCACCATGTTCACCAGACCTTGCACCAACTGCCTACCATTTCTTCCAGGCTTTGGAACACTTCTTGCAAAGAAAAATATTCAATTTTCAACAATCTGTGGAAAACGCCTTTCATGATTTCATCACCACTCAGTCTCCAGGCTTCTTCACTGCTGGCATAAGCAAGCTACCATTAAGATGGTAAACTGTGTCAATAGTTTAGGTGCATACTTTGATTAATTGTACTGCTTCTTGTTTGAGATATAATAAACTACACTTTTGATTCAAAATCGGACATTTCATATTTAATGACCTAACAGCGACTTGTGTGGCAATCATTTTATCCTATATATAAGTTAAAGAACTCACATTAGTGTTACATTAGGCTGCTTCCATTCTCTCCAAAGTATGGGTGGAGAATAAATCTGTAAGTTAGCACCAATTCCTGAGATTTGCATTAACTCCAAATAACTCTAAAACATAAATGCTGTTTTCAGGACACATTATTAAGATTTCTAGGACATTTCTCTAGATAAGAAGAATGCATAAATGTCTACTATGTGAATAATTAATTAATGAGGAAAACAAACTTATGGCTCAATTGTTCAACTTGTTTTTTGAGTGTCCTCATATTCCTCTCTTTTCCCATTGCCAAACTTTTGCAACAGTAATTTCTGTGTATATCTGAATTTTGTAAACAACTTGTTTTAAAAATAAACTTTTATAATGCCCTCTTCTATTCATAAATTTCTATAGCTCATTCAATATTGAGGAGTTAAATTTCCATTCCTAAGTCTGACTATTATGGACTTTCCCATTCTGACTACAGTCAAGCATTCTTCCTTCCCTTCTGTAACATCTCTAAATACACATTCATCCCCAAGAGAATGTTTATTGAATAGGCTTTGTCCGAATGCTATGCCATCGCTTATGTTGTTGTCCATACCTGGTAATTCTTCCATATGGAATTCTGTTCCAACCATACCCCGTATAAAGGGTCATTTCCAGTTACACTTAACTCTATCAAAGCCTTTCAATGTCTGAAATATAATCTGTATTTTCAAATCACCTATTAAACAGTTTAGCCTACATTGTTTTGTGAAGTTAGTTAACTACCGCGTTGTCAGTTATCTTTTTATGCATTTACACAAGGAGTTGTAAATCCAAATGTCTTCTGGTGGTCAGGTCGGTAATTTAGTGACAGAATCACCCAAATGTAATAATGTATGTGTACACTATCACAGTAGAGGCAGCAGCTGTGACCTACAGAATGTGCCACCCCACCCAAAAGAACAGCCATTTCTCAGCTCTAGGCAATTGTTGTATTATAGAAATGCAGGTGTCATTGTTGCCAGATATTCTTATTGTTCATAAATAAATAAATATATAGATGGGAAATCTGGCTTTTTAATGTAAAATCTCCTGAGTTTTAGAAGTTTGTTCAAAGGTTTTAAAAACATCATGAACCTCATCCAACCGTAGGCTGCAAGTGCATATATAAACTCTTTTTTACATCCCCATTGAATCCATTCTTCCACATATTTAACAAATACATATTGAATACTTTCTATGCCAATCAGGCACAGTGCACATCACTGTGCAAATCACTGAGAATAGTGGTGAACAAGATAAAGCCCCTCTTTTCAAAGTGTTTGCATCAAATGAGTACATATGTAACAACATTTTGCAGGCAGACATATTCCTATATATATTGAGTATTTTGATTTGATTTAGCAAGACAGCAATGGCTTATATTGAATATTTACTATGTTAAAATAAAAACAGAACAAAATAGTGGGAAAAAATCCTGTAGAAAGTAAAAAAGACAAATAAAATAATAAACAATTGTCCTTTCCCTTCATACACATATATGCATGTGCACACGTGTATATGGATGAGACAGACCAGTCAATGCGACATTCTGACACCCCTGAATCTTCTGTTGTGCTCAACTGCAACTGCAAGATATGTTGAGATGTGAATATTGAGCTCTAAAGAAATATTCTGTAGTAATATTATTGTATTTTCTCAGTTCAACGCTGATTTCAACAAACAGTATCTTTACGACATTCATGAATAGTCTGTGATCTTTTTCAAAATCTCAGATAAGGCAGACAGTGTTGAAACATTGAGCAGCTTTACAGAGAAAATAAAAAGTATGCAACAAAAAAGAATCAGTAATCCTAAATCTGATTTTAAAAACAAAGCAGAGCCAGTCACCTACAGAGTATATAACTGACTGTATTCTCCAGAAAGTTTTAAGTCTATCTTGCTGGGCTGTTTTTTCTGAAAATAAGAAACATATTTCTGAAGCATTTAAACGTATTTTGCTTCCATAAACTTAGGCAATCCTTTTTTAAAATTGTTTTGCTCTTTTTTTAAAAAAAAATATTCATTCTCATTTCAAAATGTCCTACAGATCTATCATGTGAAGTATCCAAGGGAAATGGGCAACAAAAATAATGGAAAGAAATGAGAATGGAGAAGAAAAAGAAATATTTAGAGCAGACTGGAAAAAGTCCTTGTTATTCTTCTGCTTCTTTCCCTCCTCCCTCCTATTCTTCTTCTTCATCATTGATGGAATATGTGCCTTTATAAATAAAGGGTTATATAAAAATTATCATTAATTTATATCTCAGATTTAAGTACTGGAAAATGGTTTACAAGCATTTCTTAAATACAGAATATTTAAGAAGGTAATCAATAACCAAGTCTGTTTAATACAATAATTTCTTTCATAGACCACTTTAAAATAAAATATACGATGCAACAAAACATAAAAACTGTATTTATTGTACAACAGAGGTGAAAAAATGCTTTCATTTCCTTTAGAGTAGACACATGCAATTGGATTACAGTTAGAAGGTCAATGTCTCCTCCCCAATGGCCCCAAATCGGTTCTGATATGAAGAGCTCGAAACAGACAAGATTAAACTCTCATTACTTCTTTGAGGATGAAATGTTTTTAAATCAGAGTTGGCAAATCCTGCCACAAGTGCATCTGTTAGGGATCAAACTCTGTTGGCATTAGGGGTTCATTCTAAAACCCAAAATGTACTTCATTAAGTGTTTCTCTTTAAAGCAATCATGCAGACTCTATTCATGGGCAGAACATAAGGTTTTGAAGGGCTTTAATGATCAGTTTTTTTTGAAAGTTCTTTGATGTCTAGAAATTTCTTGAAATAAAATCATTTAAAATTAATTGAAAGTGAAATTTACTAAAGGCAAATGTTCACATAAATCAATTAGTTCAGGTTTGATCCCAAAAGCCAAGTCCACAATTTCTAAATGGAGTCTAAACTTTGAAAATTATTTCTCTTTTCCCTCTGTAGAATGAATAATTTGGTGTAGCAATATAAAAAATAAGATGATGTAATTAGACTTAGAACTCCAAATAGTAGCACTTATGGAGTGTTCCTCTTTGCTAAATTCTTCTGGCATTTAACTTATAAATGCTTATTAGAAGTGAGACTGATATACAAGATTTTCAACCTTAAAATGAATAAGGTCACCTAAAGCTGAAAAAGCTGGAAACAGACAGTAAGAGGAAGATGTGGTTAAGGGCTGAACAGGAAGCACTTATGGAGGCCTACAGTGTGCTCTGCAGTTGGGATCGATGGGATTTACTGAAAGATTCAGGGATTGAGCTTATTTACCTATGGGGAAAGGAGACTGAATAAAGGAATAACAAGAAATATGGAGAAAAATCATGATGAGTTGTAGAAGTGTTAAGCACAATACTAGATATTATATATGTGGTATAATAACAAGTATTGTTTTTAAGTACTTGCTATATGCTATGCCCTCTTGTAAGGGCTTATCCATATTGATACATTTACTCTGACAATAGTCCTATGAAAGGGAAAAAGAAGGTTAGAGAGGTGAAATACTTGCCCACGGTAACTGTCTTAGTCCACTCAGGCTGCCATAAGAAAATACCAGACGGGGTGTTTTTAAACAACAGAGATGTGTTTCTTACAGCTCTGAAGACAAAGAAATCCTAGATCAAGTTGCCAGCAGATTTAGTGTCTGGCGAGGGCTTGTTTCCTGGTTCGTGAGTGACACCTTCTCACTGTGTCCTCACATGATACAAGGGGAGAGTGAGCTTCAGTGAGCTCTGATACAAGGGCACTAATCCCCTTCGTGAGGGCTCCACCCTTATGAGCTAATCACCAACCAAAGGCCCCACCTCCTAATACTATCACCTTGGGGGTTAGCATTTCAACATTTGAATTTCAGGAAGACATAAGCATTCAGACCACAGCAGTCACTCATCAAAAAATCTAGCCCTGGATTTAGTCCTTCGCCACCAACTATTATTATATTTTACAGAGACTCTTCTCTATAAATTGACTTGCTAAACCCAGAAATAAGTTAAAGAGAACAGGTACCTACAGACTACTTCAGCAAACGTCACTGAGCCATCTTGTGCTGAGAACTTTTTGTGGCTTGTATTTCACATATGCACTATAATTTTTATATCTTGGTTGTAGCATATGGATTTTATACCTTTTAGATTTCTTCTTCAACAGTAAATTTATCCTTTTTAACCTCTCTTTTTCGTGTTTCCACTCTCATAGAATTCTGTATTTTCCACACATTGGAAAGATCTTTTCATCAGAAGACTCCCTACCACAGCTCCTGAGGGGAGGACGGTAGAGGGGGCTCCACTTTAAAATGCTCTAAACCAGATTAATTGAGCTCTCTGGAATAGGCTTCACTTTTTATAGCAAGTATTAAAAAAAGAACTGGGAAGATGGTCACTGCCCACATGGTCAGAGATCTCTGCCTTATCTTTGCTGTTGTGTCTGTTGACCAAAGTGCTCCTTTGCAAATCTCTGCCTAAATCCCACAGTGCAGCTGCCAGTACAGCACTTGTTTCTTATCAGTAAATATGAGGAGTGCCCAGGGTTCTCTGTGGTTTGCCATAAACCCAAAGTTAACTATAATTTTAGTTCTTAATATTAAAAAGGAAAGGATGGATGGAGGTGGGAATTAACCAATCCAGCAGACAACACATGGCAAGAGAGAGATCCTTTTATAGATTGGAGTTTCCTACAAGCTAAATTTCTTTCTGCTTAGAGGGTCCAATAAAATATGAGCATTATTAGGAATAAACATGAGCATAAAATATAGAAGTTATTTCTTTCTAGCTTGGACTATCAAACAAGACTTTAGTTTCCCCTTCAGTAGGAGAGCTACTGAAGCCAGTGTGAACTCTCAACCTTTGCCAATGTCTGTGTTGTTGACTTTAGAAGAAAATAATTTTCAAACATGATATTACCACTGTGCAGTAATAAAAAATATTTAGCATATTAATCATTACTAATATTTAGCTCACAAAAAGGTAAACTTAACTGAAGACCTATCTATGCAATTAAAAGATAAATCATAAAAACACTTAGGTATTCAAATTCCAGTTTTTTTCTGTTTTAAACTGATGTTTAAAGCAACGACTTTAATGACTGTTTCTTAATGTTTTTTTCCTGTTATGAAAATGCTATTGTTTATTCAGAATTGACTTCAGGAAGAAGAGCACAGCTCAAAAGTAGACTGCCTCAAGTTCTCCAATTCCTTAACACATCCAAATTATGGTTTTCCTTTTATACATGAATGCAACCTAAGGTCTTTTTCAAGAATGTGTGGCCAACGGGGGTGAGGAGATTGGTGACATCCACGTGTTGAGAGAACTCATGACACTCAGATAAAGAAAACCTTGAAGCATTTTTCAAAGGTGGAACGGGCTGAGGTGGGAGAGAGGAGCTTCACAGTGAATAGTGATTAAATCAAGAATTTTTTTACAAATGAGAGGACTGGCCTATAATTGCCATAAGAGTCATAGCATCTGCTGATGGGGGCGTGGCAAAAAAGTAAAATATTAGTCTGCTGAAATTTTAACTGTTTCTTTAACTGGCATCCTATATGGTACATCACTGCGTCTATTACGAGGACTACTTTCTTCCTCCGCACAACCAATTCTCCCTCTCAGGCACCGGGAATTTCAAAATGAAAGCAACATACATACTCCGTTATTTCCAGGGGGAAGAAAACAAGGACTGCTATGACATTTTCTCCTACAGATGCCCTTGTAATCTCTCTTTCATTCCAGCTACCCACTGTATAGTGTCACGGATGGAGTCAAAATGCTCTGGGAAAAATCTAACACATACTAACTGTAAGTTTATTTATTTATTTTTTTGTCTCATTAGGCAAAAAAGGTATGCATGCTCACTAGTTTGTCCCACCTCTCTCCATGGTGAGATAGGTTGCTATTTCCCCCCTTTGAGTGATTGACAGGTTGGAGTTACATAGCAGATTACGTAACAGGTTACCCAACAAGTTGGGGTTTTATAACAGTTTCGTTCCTATGCATGCATCTTCATAGGATCCTTCTCAAGAACCCTACTAGGGATTCAAAACCATAATGCTAATTAAAGATAATGTACCCCAGGCACATTAAGGTTACTAGGAGCTCCTCACTGCGCATGCTCCATCCAAGGAACTGTCTCTAGCCGCAAATATCAGATAATGAGGTTTCTTTTCTGCATTCTGATTGGTTCCTGCTCTCCACATTTTGCCACTTCCTCTACCTGCCTTGCCACCTGTTTGCCCTCCACCCAGATCTAACACTAAGGGGAAAAGAAACCTGTCTCATAGCAAATGGTAGCATGCTTGGCACATAACGGGCACTCAGCACAAACTCGTTGAATGAATGAATGAATGCTGAATAAACATGAAGATGCTGTTACTATTAAATATGAAAGCAGACATTTATTATGCATACAAAAATTACGGTCAAATTCTTGGTGAATTCTCTTTTTTGTTTGTTTGTTTGCAATTAAATTGAACAGCTTTTATTACCAAGAGATGTAGTCAGGGAGATTTTTAATAGTGTCAGAAGAAAAATAACCAAAAAAGAAAAGGGCTTTTCTGTAAGGGCAGCAAGTCCTTTTGCTGGACTTAGTGGAGAAGAGATTATTTTCTCAGCAAGAGCGGAACAGGACAATAGAAATCTCCTGTTGTGGCATTCATAGGCAGAGGCACATGTAGAGTTGGGCTCAATTCAGGGAAAGCAGCACTTCCAACAGTGCACGTATTTGTGATTCAGGAGGAAATCACAGTGTCCTCAAAAGAAGGAAAGTTGACAAAAAGGACTTGACCTGCAACTTTCAGCATTTATTATTGCACATAACTGTCCTTGTTTAGTCACAAGTCACTTGCTGCTTTGAGAGCCAAATTCCACAGCCAGGAGACAAAGAACTAATCTGAAATCCTGGGCAATTTTGAATAGAATCTTTGCAGAGTAACATGCATTTTTAGAAAGAACATTGTACCTATAATTATTAGCTTAGGAAAATGTAAAAAAAAAAAAAATCTTCATTTTTCAGTTACTGAATTGTTGGCAGTTGATAGCAATAATTTTGGCAAACTTTTTGTTTAAAAACTTGGCCTCTATAGACTCTAAACTACGAGAAATCGTCTTTATAAACCATTCTTATGAAATCTAGTTTGTGAAGTTGGATCTGTGAGAATTAAAGGTATTTTTGGTGTTTCAACTTTTTCTCACACTTTTCTTTTTTCTTTAAATTCTTTGTAGTCTTAGTGATATTTAATTAAAAGATGATTTAGAAGGAAAGATGTTTAGGTATCAAGTTGGAGGCTACTTTTCTTCTTGTAAAATTTTTTATATGAAAAAGTTAATATTCTGCTTCTAATGTATCTTTTTAAGATGTAAAAAAGTTCCCATAAAAATTTTAAGTTTCATGGCTCAAATAGCATGAAATAACTTTAAAATAAAGAGTTCTTAAAGTTTATGTTGTTTAACATTATGAATAGTAGTACAAAAAGCAAGTTTATAGGATGACAGTATAATCACCCTTAGTCTCTATTACTCAGCAATGTATTAACTTTTATGTATTTGTTAGCTTAAAAATAATATATTTTTTCCTTTTAAAATTTTTCTCAAATTTAAATTCTTTAAATATATTATTAAGTTATTTGGCTAATACCTTTTTAAATAACTATCATTTTGTTTCCATATTTAGCCATTTGAATGTTCTTCATTCGAAGTTATGTATTCAAACAACAATATTTACTGTTAGGGACAGAAAAATAAGTGAGAGGTAATATAAAAACAGAAAGGAGAAAACATTTATAGAAAAACAGTAAGAAGGAAATGGTTAGAGAAAAATAAAGAGGGAATGATTATTTCAGTCTTAAAGAATGGGGTAATTAGGCCATGGAACACTGACCACCAGTCAGAGAATGGAAGAAAACACCATAAACAGGTTACGGCACTTTCCCCAACGTACACATTTTAGAAAGAATGACTGAGTTGTAACCTTTAAGTCATGTCCAGACATAGAAAGGAATTATGCTAGTTGTTATGCTTTAACTATGATTAGAAGACTAAGTATAAAAAACAAATAACAAGATTTTACACTCCAGGTTATATCTACAATGTTTACTAACCTTGTAGGATACTAGTTAAATATTACTAGGAAATCTAAATAAAATGCTGCTTTTTTCTGATAAAGATTTGGTGATCAGGTATGCTGTCATAGATCATTCATTAATCATGGAAAGATCAGTTCAGGCAAGCCAGAAATAATATTGAAATAGACCTGAAGATCTTTAGGCTTATTGAAGGCTTTGATTAAAATTGAAGCTGAATAGCAGATTTTGGCTAAATCTGTGTTGGCCAAAGTAAAAATTCTGCGCATCTCTAATGTCAAATATATTGGTAAAACTAGTGAAGAATGTACTTTGACCCAATTGTGGCCAGAAACTTTTGATTTAGCCTAGTTTTAGTTAAACCATGTGTTCAGATAGTAGAATCTTATAAAATTAATAACTCTCGCCACTGCCAAACCAAGGAGAGATCTAGGCAAATAGATATGCCAAGCATTCCAGTGAAATGGCTACTTCACGTTCATCAGGTCTAACCAGCATAGCCAGTGTGATGGACCAGGCTGACATCCAGTGAAAAAGAAAGACAATCAACTTCCCTGTACAATGGACCGTAACAAAAGGCTGGAGAGCTGATAAAGCAGAGGTAGGATAGTGAAGGTGTATTACTGGTCCTGCTAGAAGAAAGCAAACTGGTTCCACTGGTCTTTTACTAACAACATATAAATCATTCATTAGCTTAGGTGCTAGGGGATGTGTGCGTTTGCTCCATCAACAAAACCATATCTGTAACAGCGGCTGCATTGGAATCACCTCCCGATTAAGTTTACAATAGCATATTTTATACTGCAGGTATATAATCCCTCTGTCTTGTGCCTAGGCCAAATAGGCAAGTTGAATAGGGTGTCATAGGAATCACCACCTCTGAATCCTTCAGCTTCTTGATGGTGTCCTGAATCTTGGAAATTTCCCCAGTAATGCAAGATTGCTTTCAAGTTTTATATCTCTTAGGCAGAGCCAGTTCTATTGGCTTCCACTTGGCCTTTCTAATGATAATAGCTCTCATTCTACAAGTCAGGAAATCAATGTGGACATTTTGCCAGTTGCTGAGTATGTCTATTTGAACTGTGCATTCCAGAACTGGGTAATAACTATGGGTTGAGTTTGGGGACCCATTTGGCATACTGAGAAATATGACTAAGCCAAAATGCCATTAATGAGCTCACTTCCATATATTCCCATTCTGATTTGTAAATCACAATGCCATTTTAAATCTCTGAGAATTAACTGGTTCAGAGCCAATGTCCAATAATCACAAAAGTCTAGTTATTTTTTTCTTCCCCTGTGCACAATCACCCTGCTGAATGTCTGCGGGTCCCTTTGGAAAGCACCAGGAAGAATATTTGCGGCATAACATTTTAATAATGTAGCAAGGTCCTTACTTGGGGCAACTCAGTTTTCTCTTCATTCAAGGGACTCTGAAACCATGAACTGACTCAAGACTGGGAATTGTTTGAGGGTATGTGACTCTGTCTTGGTGATTTAAATCAGTCTTCTATTTCTCAGACCTAGAGTTTTTCAATGTCTTCAAATTAAGTAAAGCTTTAAATAAGGCAGATCACCCACCTATTTCTTCTTAAGAAAAAAGTGACAAATTAACTAAGATGAATATTCTCTGTAAGTCACATCACTCACTGATTTCGCCCTGTTGTTCACTCTAACCATGTCCACCTTGGCCTTGACAGTTGAGAACCAACACTTGGCCCCTTCTACTCCAGGATCCATTATTCCAGTTGAATTTTAAAAGCTCAGTTTGACGGAAGCTGTTAATGTTCTCATTCCTGGGTTGTAAAGCAAAATTACTACAGAGCTCATCAAGGAGGCTGGTGCTCCCTCCCTGAGATACTTCTTTAGGCTTTGCTGAAGATAGCATCCTCTGGAGTCCCCTGCAGAACATGATTAGGGTCCAGGGGAGCAGTTCTCATAATAAACCAACTCCAGCATTCTAATCTCCCTAAGCCTTTGGATAACATAAGATCATTCCACTCCTAGGGGTATACCCAAGAGAAATGGAAATATAGGTCCATACAAAAACTTGTACACAAATATCTATACCCGCATTATTCCTGTTAGCCAATAAGTTGAAACAATCCAAATGGCTGTTAACTGATTCATTGGTAAATAAGATATGGCATATTCATAAATGGAATATTATTCAGCAATAAATAGAAATGAAGGACTGATATATTCTGCAACATGGAAGAGCCTTGAAGACATTATACTAAGTGAAAGAAGTCAGTCAAATGAACCCACACATTCTATGATTCCATTTATATGAAATGTCCATAATTGGAAAATTTGTTAAGACAGAAAGTATACTGGTGGCTGCCTAGTCCCGGGGGTGGGGGTTGGGGTGGTGAGGATGGAGGGATTAGAGGAGCAATAGCTAAGGGATGGGTTTTTTTTTTTTTCTGGGGGTGGTCATGAAAATATTCCAGAATTGATTGTGGTAATGATTGCACAATTCTGTGAATATATCAAAAGCCACTGAAGTACACTTTAAATGGGTGAATTGTATGGTATGTGAATTATATCTTAATAAAGCTGCTAAACAAAAAAAAGTGTTGAGGGTGGTTATTAAGGAAGGAGTTTCCTTATAAGAAAACTACATCACAGAAGGCCATTACAGGCTTTTCAGACAAGGGGAGACTAATTTCATCAGATAGGGGAGAAAAAAACTGTTTCCGCTGTCAAAGGAGGCTTGACCAAGTTGGGAGTTAAGATCTCCAAACTCATCAGAAACCACCTATCTGACCCCATTTTGATGTTTTGATGGTCCCACTTCTTTCCAATCAATTCCCTAAATTTAATAAAAGAGATTCCACGGGGTTTACTTTTGAGACGTCTTGACCTTATAGCACCAGGAAATAAAGATTTCTCTCAGGGCAGTCACAGACACTTCATGATTCATAATTGGACCTTGATATAGGTAAAGTCCTGAGCTCATCAGTTTCTTTTTCTTAAGCCTTCAGCATATTTGAAAGCAGCCAACCAAGCCCACAGTCTTTATACCATTGTGTTCCCCTAAAATATTCTATGTCAGCAGCTACTTGGTCACACAGAATCTTGTCTTGCCTGGGAACTTGATCTTAGGTGACTACAGGTGATAATTTAAGTGTCCTTTGCCACCACATGCCATGGCTGACAGTGTTTAACTCACCATAGCAACAAGGTCATTAATATCTTTGTATCTAGTCAGATGACAAAACCAACTCCTGTCTCTAAGTTTCCATTTTCCTGGAACCACTTCTTGTGCCAATCACAGTATCAGAGTTCAGTAAGGGAATCAGAGCCGTTATGGGATAGGGATTTATTATGTGAATTAGACCTTCCACAATTGTGAACAGAGCAGGTAAGTGAACATACAGAAAGAGAAGCTGGAGAATCAGATAAAAGTCGCTAGCCATTCCCCTGAAACTCTGGATAGGGAAGAAGTTGGAGAGGATGCTGAAATGCCAAGAATGTACAGCAGCCACTGTGTAACTGCAAAAAGGGAGCTTATGGTGGGGGTGGGGAATGGTATGTGGGAAGCTATTGCATCTGTATGACTCTTATCTCTGAGTTTTTATCCAAAAAATTTTACAGGGGTTTCAGGGCTGTTGTTATTCAGCTGGGAGAACAGTTGGGACTAATATCTGGAAATGTAGCAGAGGAGAGAGAAGGAGAAATTTAAAATTGTTTTAAGATTATCCAAGTTGACTTTACCCTTTATACCCTTTTTGCAATCCAGAACATTATCATGCCAAGTCATCAGCCATAGTGGTTTCTAGAGGATGGAGGTAGGCTATGAATGTGAAGAGAGAAACAGACAAAAAAATAAAAAAGATTTCTGGGTTTGACTTTCACTAGTCACACTAAGTCAGTTGTTCAAAATCTAAGGCCCCTACAGTTATTGGTTCCCTTTTATCAAGGCTTAAAAACTTGGTACTATTTTTGGTTGTATCCCATCTGTCCCAGATGAGACCTAGAACATAAAATAGTCTCTTAACATATATCTGTTGGATGAATGAATTCATGAGCGAATGAATGAGGATTTAGTTTTCAAAGTCTTTTCACCACTTTCTAACTTTATCCTCCTGTTATTTTTCATCCTGTACTGATAATAGCCACTCGCCGTAGGGGTAAAACACTTGGAAACCCTGTGGCTGACGCACAATGAAAAAAGAAGGGAATAAAGGCAAGCATTTCACGATTGAGGTGGAGATTCAGCAGACCCTGCAGATTAAAAATAGTGTTTCTGTCCAAGGGGAAACATCACAAGCTTCCTATTGAAGAAAAAAGGTAACCTCTCCTGACCCACTGTGGAGAGGTGGCCCTGGCATCATGGTTGTGCCTTGGGGAAAAAAGAAATGGAGAAGTGATTGATCTGTAATTAGCCACTCCTATGTTTTTCCATGTGCTATGGCCTGAATCTTTGTGTTCCTTCAAAACTCGTATGTTGAAACTCTAACCCAAGGTGAAGGTACTAGGAGATGGCGCCCTTGGGAGCTGATCAGATCCAGAGGGCAGAGCCCTCAGGAATGGGATTGGTGTTCTTATAAAAGAGACCTCATAGAGGTCCCTTCCCTCTTCTGCCATGTGAGGTTATAGTGAGGAGACAGATGTCTATGAACCATAGACTGAACCCTCACCAGACACTGAATCTGCCAACACCTTGATGTTGGACTTCCCAGCCTCCACAACTGCAAGAAATAAATTTCTGTTGTTTGTAACGCCCCTAGTCTGTGATATTTTTGTTATAACATCCCAAATGAACTAAGATACTATGGAAAGCAGCTTTGAGCAAAACCTTTTGTCCTGAAAACTATTGATATTTCCCTGTAGTCTGTGGCTAAAATGGATAATAGTCTGAAATGCCCAAATATAGAGCAAGGCTGCCAAAACTCTCAGAATTGGGATAGGATCCAAGGTTTGGAAAACTTAAAACTTACCATACGAGGAACTCTCTTTAAGAAAAAATAATACAAAATTATGACTAAAGTGATCTCTTAGAATAAGATATCATAACAAATTCATATTGAAAAAACTAATAACTGCGAAATATAGCAAATCCTCTCCCCCAAGAACACAATATGTTTTACCAACTTCCCAACTCACCTGTTTAGTACTTTCTACCTATGTAATTTGACTGTTATACTTTTTTATTCCCTGTTTATATGACAATGATCTTGCCATATCATTTTCTATGGAAAGAATAGAATGCTAATTCTGTTTCTTCTAGCATGATTGATTAATTTTTTTATTATTAATAATTTAGAAAATTGTATTTAATTTTCATAATTTCTTATGAGTAACATCATTAAGTATTGTGGATTTTTTTCAAATTTGTAAAAAGCTCCATTGAATTTTCTTCTTATATGAGCTGCATAATTTCAGGGATTTCATATATTTTTCTGCATTTCCTAAGTTTTGAATTGATGATATATATGAAATAGTTTATTATCAACACCTTTATTGTAGTACCATATTAGAAGTTTTACACTGACATTTCCAATGTCAATATTTCATGTCAAATCAACAATCTCCATTCATTGGCTTATTGAATAATTCAAGGGCCATGCATTACTACTGTTTAAAACTTTTCATTATTTTAATTACTTCTCTGATATGATCTGAACATTTTGTTGCTCAGGATTTTTTTATATCAATATAATTTATATTAATCATCTTCTTTCAATTCATATTTGATTAATGTTATATGAATTTTTCCTAATGCTTTAATCAATAAATTTTTAAAAGGCAAGAGAAAGTGCTTTTCGTATGCAGTCAAATAAGGGATCTATAATTTCTCACTTTTTAGTTGAAATATTCCAATATAACTTTTCAAAAGCAAATATTATATTTGAGTTTTATCAACTTTTGAATAAACTTTTGCATGTTGGTTTGTTCAAGCTTCTCCTTCAAGTCTTCAAAACATAATTTGAAATCCTTTAAAGTTTACAACAGTTTCATAAAAGATGGACCATCCTATTATTAATACATTAGACTCAAAACCAAATTAAAACAGAACAAAAGAAATAAACCAACCAACTCAACAAACAAGCTTCCAAAAAGTCAGCAAGGATATTTAACAAGACAGATGTCTAAAGAAAACTTACAAAGGTAACAAAATAGTGAAGCAGTCGACAACCATGAAGGCAGTCACTGTGGGACAAGTTTTTCTTCAAAGATCATTTTTTATTTCAAAAATCCTTTATATTTGATCTCACTCCTAATAAACCCACAGACTTCACATTTTTCCTTCACCTACATTTCCCATATATTCCCCATCAAGGAGCAAACATGTTTAAATCACAATATGTGTGAAACATTACATGTTTATGTTAGTGCAATGCAACTCTATTTTCAGAGTTCCATAACTGCTTTTTTTTTTTGCCTTTTTATAATTATTTGTTATTTGTATAAATTTATGGGGTGCAAGTGTGATTTTGCTACATGGATATATTGCAAATATATTGTAGTGGTGAAGTCAGGGCTTTTAGGGTATCCATCACCCAAATAACATATGTTGCACCCATTAAGTAATTTCTCATCACACCTTCCTATCCACCCCCACCCTTTCAAGTCCCCAGTGCCCATCATTCCATGCTCTATGTCCACCTGTACACATTATTTAGCTTCTGCTTATACCTGAGAATATGTGGTATTTGTCTTTCTGTGTCTGAGTTGTTTTACTTATGATAATGGCCTCCAGTTGCATCTATGTTGCTGCAAACAACATAATTTCATTTTTATGGGTAAATAGTATTCCATTGTGTATATGTACCACATCCAATGGCTGATTATAACTCTCTAGAACTAGTTTCATATTGTCGAATAACATCAGGATTTCCTGATGTTAAGATAGTGAAAAAGGTAAAATCACTTGTAGGATTTTCTGCTATAACAGAAAACAATCAATAATTAGCAATAATCTGTATTTGTAACATATATTGTAGGATCTACAACAACGAAGTGGTATTTGGTGTCTACATTATTTATTTTACTTGCTACTTAATTTTACAAGAATTTGCAATTATTTTGATGAATTCTTTTGGGCAAATTAGTTACATTTAGGCCATTTTGATATTTTCCCAAGTGCTTGTACAAACTGAATCAATTCAGCAATTGCTTTGAAGTTAACCATGAAATTTTCATTATTTTAAGATTGCAGAGAACCCAGATATAAAACCATCTTCATATATCCATCTAATCTTCGACAAAGTAGACAAAAACATACAATGGGGAAAAGAATCCTTATTTAATAAACGGTGCTGGAAAAACTGGATAGCCGCATGTAGAAGACTGAAGCAGGATCCACACCTTTCACCTCCCACAAAAATCAACTCACAGACTTAAACCTAAGGTGTGAAACTATTAGAATTCTAGAGGAAAACATTGGAAAGACTCTCCTAGATATTGGCCTAGGCAAAGAATTTATGAAGAAGACCCCAAAGGCAATCACAGCAACAACAAAAATAAATACATGGGACCTGATCAAACTAAAACGCTTCTGCACAGCCAAAGAAACTGTCACGAGAGCAAACAGACAACCTACAGAATGGGAGAAAATTTTCATATGCTACACATCTGATAAGGGGCTGATAACTAGAATCTATTTAGAACTCAGGAAAATCAGCAAGAAAAAATAAAACAACACTATCAAAAAGTGGGCAAAAGACATGAACAGAAACTTTTCAAAAGAAGATAGAATAATGGCCAACAAACATATGAAAAAATGCTCAACATCTCTAATCGTCAGGGAATGCAAATCAAAACCGCAATGAGATATCAGTTATCTCTAGTGAGAATGACCTTTATCAAAAAGTCACAAAACAATAAATGTTGGTGTGGAGGCAGAGAGATAGGAACATTCCTACACTGCTGGTGGGACTGCAAACTAGTGCAACCCCTGTGGAAAGCAATATAGAGATACCTTAAAGCGATACAAGTAGATCTACCATTTGATCCAGCAATCCCATTACTGGGCATCTACCCAAAAGAACAAAAGACACTCTACAAAAAAGACACTTGCACTCGAATGTTTATAGCAGCACAATTCACAATTGCAAAGTTGTGGAAGCAACCCAAGTGCCCATCAATACATGAGTGGATTAATAAAAGGTGGTATATGTATACCATAGAGTACTATTCAGCTGTAAGAAACAATGGTGATATAGCACCTCTTGTATTTTCCTAGATAGAGCTGAAACCCATTCTACTAAGTGAAGTATCCCAAGAATGGATAAAGAAGCACCACATGTACTCACCAGCAAATTGGTATTAACTGATCAACACCTAAGTGGACCTATAAGAAGAATATTTGTCTGAAGTGGGGCAGACGGGAGGGGGAAGGAGCGGATGCATATATACATACATAATGAGTGCGATGTGCACCGTCTGGGGGATGGTCAGGTTTGAAGCTCTGACTCGAGGGGGGAGGCAGGGCAGGGGCAATATACGTAACCTTAACATTTGTACCCCCATAATATGCTGAAATAAAAAAAAAAGATTGCAACTTTTTATAATAAAGTTTTTGACAAAAAAATTTAAAGAACATATCACTTAAAATGTAATAATTGTAACTACTCTTTAGAGCAATTAAAAGCAACACTATTTTTTCTTATGTGTTTAAGACATTGTCCTTGTATATTTTTATTTACTTACTTGAAATCCAGGTAAAGAGTGTGCTTAGCTTTGTGGAGTAGTCTCAAGGGCTTTCAGTATATTCATACATAAAATCTGAGTTATTAAGCAATATTGGTCTTGTTAAGAGTAGTTTAAAAAATCATATATGCAAACTCTAGTCTCAGGCTATCATATGTGAGTTTAATCATTTTTAATTTTTTAATTTTTTGTTTGAAGACTATCTCTTTTAACTACACAAATTCTGTTTGATTCGCTGAAAATATTATTGGGATCTAGATTTTGAAAAGCATCTGACTTTCTTTAAACAGTATTGAATAAAATTATGTCTCACTATAACAGGTCATAATAAAAGATCACAGTACTTTTTAAGTTAATGGATTCATCAAAATGAAGAAGCTATTGACTTCATGAATGCTCTGATGTCCATACAAACTGATTTATTTTATAACAATTTCATTGTCTGCTGGTTGTTTCCTGTTAGGTAGTGCTCTGACTCCCTTAATCTTCTTTATTTCTTCTTGTCATTTTAATTACCTATATTTTCCAGGCTACTGTAATTCTACTCCTTGTCATCATGATTTTGACAGGAGTTTTTACTCTCAGTACTCATGTATTAAGGGTGTTTGATATGTAGAAATTTCTCTCAGTCTTTCTTTCAAGTTATGTTTTTGGCTTCCATTAGGATATTTTCTTTTTCTGCCCTATTTGAATTTTGATATAAAAATAAATAATTATGAAAATGCACAAAATTAATCTGAAATTAAAGCATATGTAAGAGCAATTTAAATGATTTTAAATTGCCACTACATTGTATTGAAATACACAGTAGTGTACGCATATCACCAATCTCCACTTTCTTTTCATTGCACTACAAGTAAGAGTGTAGGTCCTGGTACCTCTTGCACTTAGGAAGAGCATGTTTTAAATTAACAGATTCTACACCTTACATTTGATGCAAGGAAGAGGGGGATGCTGAAATAACAGCAAGAAAAATGCAAGATTCTAAGAAAAGAATAAATGTCCCTAATTTTTTTGATAAAATATTTAACCAATTATGCCTGTTTACTTAGTCTATTTATATATATTTTCCTCTGCCTATTTTCCTTGGATACCTGACCCATTTGGGCTAAGGCATGATTCAAAATACCCCCTCTCAGAGACAGAGTGAATATTGCATAGACCAGGTAGTGAATCAAAGCTACTTGCTATAATTGCAGAGGGTGACACAGCCTCACCAACTCAGCTGGAAATTTTCTACCAGAAATGTCATTTCTTTGCATTAAGATTTAGTTCTTCAAAAATGTTTTTAAAGTACTTCCAAAAGCAGAGGATAGGGACTATGTCAAAAGCCCCTCTACACACACCCCATGCCTACCAGGAGGAGATCCACTTCACAAAAGAAGATTCTTTAAAAAAAAAAAATTGGCTTTATTTTCTTTCAATCTAAATTTTACATTTTACAATTTTCACAGTAAAAGTGTTTCCATATAGATCCATCTCTCCCCCCAACCAACTGCACCTAAACTCTGTAGGGCAAAGTGTTCATTGGTGTTTTACTGATGCACACCGAGTACCTGGACCAGCACCTGGACCAAAGCAGGCATTTTTGCTGAAGGGAGGCAACATTCTAATGTGACTCATGCTTCAGGAGAGATGTGCTGTGTTTACTCTGTGGGTTATCAGACCTACAGTCTAACCTTCTGTATCTGTGCAGCTAAGTCATGTTTCTAAAAGACATCAATTAAAATATTTTTTGGTTACTTATGAGATAAGATTTTAATACAGATTAATCTAAACTAGCTGTCAACTAGCAGAGAACAGGACCTTGAAGAGATATGACACAGAGAAGCTATTAATATGGGGATCAGGAATAGAAGGAAGTATCTGTATGCCTGGGGCCGAAAGCAGGGATTGAGGTGTTAAAATAATTTATAATAAGCTTTCAATTGTTTGTTTGTTTAAACTTTTCAGGCAACGGTTCTGCACTGGCATGATCACAGCCTTTTCCTCAATTCATAACTTTATTTTTGAAGCTTGGAAGCTTATCTTCTAGAGTCCGTCCACATCTTTGATGCTGAAATTGGAAATTCTAACTGTGATCTGAGCAAAGTTCCAGAGCTGATTTGCCCTTTTTTTTTTTTCTGAAGCAAATCCCACACTGCACATCTTGTCTTTTCTCAGTGATTTATTAACTATTTTGACTCCATCTGCAAAGCTTTTCTCTGTGGTATGTCTCTAGCATTTTAAATGCTTAAGAGTCAACCAAAATTTTAAGAGTTTGCCTTGAAGAAAAGCCAAGCCAATCAATCTGGAAAATTTTAAGCTTTTGTTATGAATGAAGCTCTAATTCTGCCTATAGCCAATCTCTCACGTCAGTGGTATAAGGCACAAAGAAACTGAAGACCAAAGATCACTGTGTTTTGATCTCAACATGTATAAAAATTTCTGCTATTTGTAAAAAGGGTAAGCAGGCCTGGTGAGCCTGGAAGATCCCATACTAGTAGTTTAATTTCACTCACATATAAAGAGTGCATTTCAACTCTCACATGTTTCTGATACATGCCTATTATGTTTCTTTATGCTTCTTTGTCATTATCAGTGTGCTGATTTTAAGGTTAAAAACATCATTAATTAGAGAAAGGAATAATTGGTCCAATTGAAGAAATGCTGATAATCAAATTGGTATACCTTCTTGTATTACAAATGACATTTTGAAACAGTTTCCAGGTTTTAATTATGGTGAGCTTGCATCTCAAAAAACTAATTAAGGTTTGTTATTGTTTCTTCTGTAACAAAAAATTTTACCCCAAGGCTACCAAGAAAGAAAAGGCAAAGGCAGTGATCAGCGGATTTTTTAAAAAAGTTTTTTATTTCTCTTTCTTCCTCTATTTACTAAAAAGGATGTGTGTTTGAGGTTGAGAGGGGCATGGGCTGGGGATGTGGGTGGGAGGGAGGGCAAGAGGGGGTTGGTACTCCAAGAATGATTTGGTCATGGTTCGACAAATCATAGTAGATATTATGGGTAAGTGAATGAACAGTAGGAAGGAATACTTATTAATTTACTCTTTCAAGAACTAAACATTTCTTGAGTGCCTGCCAGAGGCTAAGGCAGTGTTCTAGGTACTAGGATGGTAAAAATGAATGAATAAAGTCTTTACCGCTCTGGGGCTTACAAAATAGTGGAGGAGATAAAAAAATATATGTGTAGATAAATGCCTTGAAAACATATGCCTGTAGAAAATACATATGTAAATGAATGTATAAAGTACACATGTTGCTTATTTATTATTTCAAGATTTCAAAATTATGAGGTAAAAGTAATTTGCGACTTGTTCTGAGATTTATGCCCTCTATTGGAAGAGGCCTCAGGAAGAGGTCAGAGAAGTCTGGGTTGGTACTGTACAGTAGAAATGGAATGTGAGTCCTGAACATGAGACAATATACAACACTAAATTTTTCAGTAGCCATGTTAAAAAAGTAAGAGGGAACAGGTGGAATTAATTTTATTACTATATTTTATAATATTAACCCACCAAAACGAAAATATCATTCCAACCTGTGGATATAATAAATCATTTATGAGATGTTTTACATTCTGTTTTTGTACAAAGTCTCCCAAATCTAGCATATCTTTTATATTTACAACATATCTTAATTCAGATTAACCACATATGAAGCACTCAATAGCCACATGTGCTTAGTAGCTGCTGTGTTACACAGTGCCTGGATTTTCAGTTCCGGTTGTCAGAACCTATTTCTCATCTGTCTGTCTGTTTTCTCTGTACTGTATGGGCTGTTGCCTTGACAGATGTTTCTTATTATTATTAATTTAGTCCACACTTAATAAATATGTTAGTTGCTAGACATGATTCTAAGTGCTAGGGATGTGGCACTGAAGAAAAACAAAAATTCCTGCCCTTAAGGAGTTTATATTCCAGTGGTTGTTATCATCTGGGACAATCTCAGATCTGAAGTCATATTAAAGAGTTAACTTAAGAATTATATTTCTGCTACTTTGTTAGGTAGTTTTCTCAGATGAACAAAACTACATATTCTTACTGAAACCAGGACCTCTCTTTACTTTGAATAACTTCCCCACATAAACGTCCAAAATATTCTTTCCATTCATATCACAATGCATCAGAATGGAGTCGTTGCAAATAGTGTTGGGGAAGAGAAGCAGGGAGGTTGAGAAAAGTGTGCCCTATGGCCCCGCACCTCTGCCATTCCTATAGTGATTGGCGTTTTCAATGCATTGTAATTTGTCTTCTCTTTTTCAGAAAATGGATTGAGAAAACTGTGGACAGAGTTTTTGCTCAGGGAGACTGATTTTCATTTCCTTCCCTACTCACAATCATCTTTGCTGTCTTAAACACCCAAACAATCATAGAACCAAACAAGAACAAAAGTAAAATAAGAAGAAATCCCCAAAACCACTACCCTGGCAGCAACTCTAATGGAGGGAATAAACAGATACTCGATCATGTTTATTCTTTGGTTTTGTTTATTTGAAAGTAGTCTGTCTTAGTCCATTTTCTGTTGATATAACAGATTGGGCAAATTATAAAGAAAAGAAATGTATTTCTTACAGTACTGAAGGCTGACAAGTCCACGTGCATGGTGCCAACATCTGGCGAGGGCCTCCTTGCTGCATCATAATGTGGCAAAGAGCATTGCACGGTGCAAAGGCAAGAGCGTGCGTGTCAGCTCAGGTCTGTCTTCCTCTTCTCGTAGAATCACCAGTCCCATCACGGGGGCAGCACCCTGATGACTTTGTCTAATCCCAATTACCTCCTAAAAACCCCACTTCCAATTAACATATAAAATTGGGGCTTAAGTTTCCAACATATGAAATCTGGGGGACACATTTAAACCATAGCACAGTCCATGGAAAGATCTTCTCTAATGACAAATTTGCTAATACAGCTCGAGGCCAATGTGTTAACCTGGGCTGCTTCTGTTTTCCAGCAGTGGTTCTCATCCTTGGCTGAACTTGGGAATCAACTGCTTGTGTTTTAAAAATCCTGAAGCCCAGGCTGAACTAACTCCAGACCAATTAAATCAATATGTCTGGATTGGGGCCCAAATATTAGTATTTTTAAAGCTACCCAGGTGGTTTTAAAGTTCAAAAAGGCTGAGCACCACTGAAGCACACAACCCCCTCTTTTTTTACCTCCCCACCCCCGATGTATTGGGTATTGGCCACACTGGCTGTTTGAGATTTCTTGCCCAGGAAGTGAATCTAAGAACTTTCATCTGTTGATGTGAATGTCAATGTGAGTTAACCTTCTTAACTCAGTTGAGGGCCATCTTTTTAATTCCCCAAAACCTCCTCCATCATAATCAGATGTCACTTCAAAATAAATTCGAGTGTCACATGACATTGGATGGCAGTGATACGTTCATTTTGATGTGACATTTAATTATGATGCAAACCTCTTTGGGAATTTGAGGAGATGGCCTTAAAATTAGTTACAAAATCCACTGACCTTCTGGAATGATTAGCTCATCGCTATTCAATTCCAGGGAATGGCAGCAAAGGCATCTCCTGGGAGCTCATTACAAATGCAGATTCTCAGGCCCCACCCCAGACCCACTGGATCAGATTCTACATTTCAACAAGATCACCAGGTGATCAGTGTACACATTAAAGTTTGAGAAGCCCTATTTTAATATCAATTGAGAAAGTGTGTCACAAACTTGATTGCGACATATTCAATGTCCATACTAATTACAAGGGCTCCTGGATGTTCATGGATTTCTGATCGTGTGCTAAGGCCTGTGGCAGACACCTTGCAGACCTCCAACCCTCTTCGTGCCGAAGAATCTTTGTTCTAAGGCAACCAATAAAAGGAATTTTTTTTCCTTGAAGAGCAACTGAGGTCAAAGCATCCCAGCATGAGCTTGCTGGTGAGTAACAGTTCTTTTTATTGGGCTCCAGACTGTTTTGATTCATTTTTGCAGCCCTGTTTGATGAGAATTTTTTCACACCTTCTTTCTTTCATCCAGATTTCTCAACCAAATATGCTTCTCACCAAGGGGTTAGCAATTATATTTTTCTTTTCTTCAAAATGGGCCTGAACTTTAGCACGGTTTGCCTTGACCTTGCTTCCAGGCAGAGCTTCTCCTATTTATCAGCCACTCCATTTTACAGTCTGTGGCTCCCTGTTATTTTCCTTAGTCTAATTTACCTGAATTTGCAAAATGTACAAAGGCATTAGAAATAGACTTGCAACGATATGTCCCAAACAATGAAACACAAGGTCATTTCTAAGAGCATTTTCCTCTTCCTAATTTATTCCTCTTCTTAGAAAGGTATTTTGCTTGTTCTTGTCTTAGCACTTCTCTTCTGCCTCTAAAACTATCCAGTGAAGTATGATCAAGCAGCCTTAAAATATCTTAGTCTTAAAGGTTGGGGGAAAAATAAAACTCCACAGTATTTTTCTGTTAGATCTCTCTCTCTCTCTCTCTCTCTCTCTCTCTCTCTCTCTCCCTCCCTCTCCCTACCCCTCCCTATATATGTCTTAACATATATATTAATAATTTCATTATTAAATTTTCATGGATATATACTGTATGTATCCATAGAAAGATAAATATAGATACAGGTATATAGATAGAAAAATAGATACATACATGCATACTTATTGCATATATACATATGTAACAACCCTCCTCCCCAACTCCAAACCACAGGATGATACAATGTTGTCTCTTGACAGTAACTGACTATTTTTTTCTCTGACCAGCATGCTAACTCATCCCAAGTTCTCTGGTTCTAGACCCCAGCCACTCATTGCAGGTTGGGGAAGGAGGTGACCCAGGCCGACCACACTTCACATTGCATGTCATTCTACTGGCAACAGCATTTGGGCCAATCAGTGATCATGTGACTTGAGCAGAGCCAATCAGAGGTCTTCCCTGGTACTGCTAGTTCTTTCTCTGTTGGGGATTCCAAAATGGGGCTGTTATCAGGGATGTCACTTACCTTGTGGAGAGTATCTATGGTAAGAGAAGAAACAAATAATTAGGGGCAAAGGCAAGCAGAGATGTAAAAGAATCCTGGAGAATTCCTGAGACATACATTCCTATAGCTTGCTTTCTCTCCACCATTCTTTCCTAAATTATTGGTATGGGCCAATAATTTAGTCTTTGGGATTTTGTTACCTGTATTTGAAAGAATCTGAACTATGCCAATATATTTCTACATTGATATTTATCCACTTTCTTTTTCTGTTGATCTTCACATTGTCAAAAGCCCAACATTTGTGTAACAGATTAGACTTTAATTCTTCGGAAAGTAATCAAGGAATTCTCACTTCAAGCAAATGGGGAAAACTTTTATAGGACCAGGTCAGAACATGAGTAATTTTGGTGTCGGACATATTGAGTTAAGTCTGGACTCTTAACAGGCTGCCAGCAACTATGGAGTGAGATCAGCATGATAAATCTTGCGGAGGGTCCAATGGTCCTATTCAGACCATGCTAACTTTGATGTCAGACTGTATGGGTTTAAATCCTGGCCCCACACTAACTAGTGGCATGACTTTTACCTAACTCTCTTTGTTTCTCTATTTATAAAATGGGATTATAGGATTATTATGAGAATAAACAGATTAATATTTTGTAAACTGCCGAGGACAGTACCTGGCACAATGTAAATGTAAGAGAGTATTTGAAAGTAAAAGGGTCCCCTTTGTTTCTCAGCAAAAATGTCATACCTCTCTAAAGAAGATACAAACACCCAGTCATCAAACCCTTGGTTTATCCCAACCTCTGTGTTTCTTGAAAAACATCTGGTGAAAACAAGCTTGAAAAAGGCAAACCAAAAGAAATAGCAGTCTCCAGAGGATGCTAGAAGCTTCCAAATAGAGGGACTATCATAGATATTTCTAGTTTTCCTTTGAATAGGACAATATTTCAGAATTCCTCTGGAGGAAATGAAAGGTAATATAAACATAAAGGGGGAAATGCAATCTAAAAAATAAAAGTGATTTGTATTCTTTTGTAAAACAAACAAAAACCCTGCACCCAGTTCTGTCTTACATTTATATCTATACCCCATCTAGAAAATGTTAGCAACCCCAATGCGTATATTTCAGGGACATAACTGAGACATGGAAAATAAGGATCCTAACACTAATTTGCCCATTCTACTTGAATTATTGGACTTCACCAAGTCCATGCTCTATATAAGATAGAAATGTTTTGCCTTTCCACAGCAGATTCACCCCAAATTCTAACTTTGACTAGAAGAGAGGAAATTTTCTATTAATTAAAGAAATGCTCTGTTTTTTCTTAGAACCACCTTGGGTGTACCAGATCGTTGCTTGCTTTAGACCAATGCTACTCCAAATGTGTGCCAACTAAGAGCATCATGCGGGAGCCTGTCAGTAATTTGGTCCCCAGCCCAGGGTGATGGCTTGTCCTAGTTTGCCCAGGATTATCATGGTTTTAAAGTCAAAAGTTCTGCATTCCAGGGACTCCTTTTGTCCTGGGAAAACTAGACTATTTGTCATTTCACCACAGACCTAGTGAATCTGAGCAGCTAGGGGTGGCCCAGGAATCTAGGTTTTAACAAACTAGTTGGAGAAGTATCACTTTGCATTGTTTGCTCAATGCATGGAAGGTCGAGCCTTCATGAACGTGACAGTCACATAATTTCATCCAGTGGCTAGTCCACTTTCTAGTTTTAGATAACATCTCTATCTGATAAGACTAACTAAACTCACTCACCACATCACAGTAGTGCACTCTCAAAATACTATAACCCGTATCTCCAGAGCCTATACCATGGCCCAGCCATCAACCCCCAACACTGTGTTTTAAATCTATTGCCTGCATTGTTAAAAAAAAAAATGAGTACAATTCACCCTTGAACAACATGGGTTTGAAGTGCATGGGTCTACTTATACATAGATTTTCTTTTCCTTCTACTACTCATGAGACAGAAGACTAACCCCTCCTCTTCCTCCTCCTCCTGAGCCTGTTCTATGTGAAGATGACAAAGATGAAGACCTTTATGATGATCCACTTCCACTTAATGAATAGTAAATATGTTTTCTCTTGATTCTCTTAATAAAATTTTCTGTTCTCTAGCTTACTTTACTGTAAGAATACAGTATATGACACATATAACATACAAAATATGTATCTACTGACAATTTATGTTATCAGTAGGCTCCCAGTCAACAGTAGGTGGTTAAATATTTTGGTGGTTAAGTTTTGGGGAAGTGAAAAATTACACAGATTTTTGCCTGTGTGTGGAGCCGTCACCTCTAACTCCTGTGCTGTTCAAGGGACAAGTATACATTCACTGCATGCTGGCAGGGCTGGATGCCAGACCAGCTTTCTACTCCCTGTTCTATCCCCTGTGCGGTTCCCATAGAATCACTTAGAGGACTGGCCCATCTGGTGGGAACTGAGGTCTTTTCTCTGACTTTCTTGTTCTCTGTTTGCATTTTTATTTATGAGCATTGCATGTGCCCCATGATGCAGTAACTTCTCACATGGTTTCTGAATTATCCTTGGCTTGAACATGTGGCTTCAGCTATAGCCGGCTGTCCCCAGCTCTGTCTCAAGCCCAGCCCTGCCATTTTTCAGCAGGTGTGATGGTTAGTCATGTTGACAGTGGTGTCCCCAAATAAAACTATAAGACCAAGTTCGACTTTGTCACCTTCTAGTTTTCCTTCTTTCCCTCCTAGGAGTTTCTCACAGCAGTCTCCATCTCAGTCACTTGCTCTGTGTTGCCTTTGAAGATGGGGAAGAGGCCACAAGCCAAGGAATGCAGCTTCAAAAGCTGGAAAAGGCAAAGAAATGGCCTTTCCCTTAGAGACACCTGGATTGTGGCCCAGTGAAACGGATCATATACCTATACCTATAAAGTACTAGACTTGTGCTGTTTTAAACCACAGAGCATGTGGTAATTTGTTATGCCAGCAATAGGAAACCAATTGCTGACCCACTGCCTAGTCTGAAGTTCAGTTGTCAGGAGAGAACACCCTGAGATATGGCTTCATTCTCCTCTCCAGCAAGCACTGGACACATCACTTCCCACTGCTAAGTAGTGTCTTGAGCCCCTGACCCTCCGTCTAGTTAGGGGACTGAGTAGAGTGGAAGGATGGATCCCACCACTAGCTTCAGCTCCTCGCCCCACTGCCAATCTCTCTGCCTGACCTCTTCGCCGAGGCGCTGCCAGGCCCTGTGTTACTGTGCACTGCTGCTTATTGGTGACAACTGGCTGCAACCTTCGCTCTGGGACAAATCTTGAATCTAGTATTAAGGTCATTTTTTAGAATAATAGTTCTCACCTGCTTTACTCCAGGGCCGGGGAGATCTCTCCTATACACCAGCAGCTTGGTACATTTCAAAGAGAAGAGGATTTGGGGAGCACACTTCTTCATTTGCATCTGGAATCCACCACACACTAGCAGCAGGATTTTGAATAAGCCGCTTTATTTCTCTGAGTCACAGAGTCTTTCTTTCCCTCCTTCCTTCCTTCCTTGCTCATTTCCTCCTTCCTTCCCTTCCTCCCTCCCTCCTTCCCTCCTCTTCTTTCCTTCCTTCCTTCCTCCCTCCCTCCTTCCCTCCTCTTCCTTCCTTCCTTCCTTCCTTCCTTCCTTCCTTCCTTCCTTCCTTCCTTCCTCCCTCCCTCCCTCCTTCCTCATTCCCTCCCTTTTGCCTTGCCTTGCCTTTTTCATGTGTAAGAAAAAGATAACGTCTACCTCCTCCGATAATGCAAGGGCTCACTAACTGAGCTAACACACACAAAACACCTGGTACTTCGTAGGAGCTCATCAAATGCCAGCTTTCTTCATTAATAGCCTTTCTTGAACTTAGTAACAAAAACAGACAACAATAACAATAAAAAAGAAAGAAAAAAGTAGAAAAAGATAAAAAAGTGAAAACTCAATGAGATTAAACTGCTTTAAAGGGCCAGGTATTACGCTCTGTGCTGGGTAAAATAAGTGAAAACAAATAAAAATAACTTGGTGAACACATGTCATTATGTATTTGTCAAAACTCATAGAACGTAAAATGAGATTGAGCCCTATTGTAAACTATGGACTTAGGATGACAATTACGTGTCAACACAGGTCCCTTGATTATAATACATGTCCCACTCTGGGGCAGAATGTTGATGGTGGGGGAGGCTGGGGAGGGGGCGTGTACATGGAAACTATCTGTGCTTTCTCCTCCACTTTGCTATAAACCTAAAACTGCCTTAAAAATAAAGTCTGCTAAAAAAAAAAAAAAAACAATACTTCTTCAAATAAATCTACGAACCCCCTGAGTAGCAGAAATGGATTTCAACACAGCCAGTGTCTCTGATGGGCAAGGGCATAAACAGCAGACGCAGGGAACGCGGAAAGACCCTATGCCCCCCACTGCCTACTCTTTTTCCACATACAGGCTTATTCCATCACAATTTCTTAAACCATGTTATACTGTTATTTTTCACTGAAAGCCACCAGCATACAACGACGACTCAGAATTCACAAAAAGGCTCAGCCCTAGGATAACTTCTCAGCCCTTTTTGAATTGCTTCGGCTCCTTATCTGGAATATTTGCTCTGCCCTAAGAACAATACAAAATCTGTCTAATGTGTTAAAATCGCAGCATGTTAAATGCTGTCCTTCTTAGGAAAATTCACCCAGTGTTCTTTCTTGTTTATATTTAATTATTAATGACACAAAACATATACGGAGGGAATATTATTTCCACTATTAGGAAAAAAGTTTCTAAAGCAGTTTGTAATGATACCGAGTTCTGGGACACCAGTTACCTCTGTTTAAATCAGAGAGTTTTCTGTGAAGGGCCAGATAGTAAATATTTCAGTTTCAGTGAGTCATACTTTCTCTATTACCACTACTTAACTCTGCTGTTGTAGCACAAAAGTCATTATAGACAATATGTGAACACATGAGCATGTGTGCTAATAAAATTTTGTTTACAAAAATAGACTTAAGGGTCATGGTTTGCATAATTTTAAGTCCTTGTGCTACTCATTATCATGTTATACACATTGCATATTCATCAAAACAAATGAATAAATATATAAGAAAACATGCTATAGACCATAACCCAAAAATGACTGTTCTTATACTTGCTTATTCAATAATTCAGAAAACATTCATCACATTCCAGCTGTACCCGGAACTGTGCAGAATGTATTCTCGTTCCCTCCTTTCCTCCAGCATTTTCTGTTGCCACCATTAATCTAGCATTTCTCTTTGTGGGTCTCCTTCAGAGCTACCGGCAACCCTCAAATGCTGCCTCAATTATTATTATTATTTTGCTTAATATATAATGGAATACATTTTAAAAGCTTTACAGAATGCCTTTTGTTCTTTATAAATGATTATAACTTTCAGTTCTGTTATACACAGGATGGCTTATGCAAATAACAGAATAACAAGAAATTTAAAAATATAGAAATGTGATATGAGGATAGGAAATACCATCTGCAGTTCTGCCACCATATAGATCTAAGAGTTTCAAACTTTGATCAGTGGGAACTAGGGGCTGCGTCTCAGCCACTAGAGTATTAATATCTATGATTATTTGAGAAGTTGGAATATGAAAACATCTTCCTAATGGTTCATTCTCAAAGTAGATCATAGATTGGTTTAGTGAAACCGGGTAGTTGATATATGGCCAAGTGTTGCTTGTACCTGCTCTAAAGCAAAATATTTGTTCTCCTTCCCTGAGAGCAGCCACTCAGATCTCTTCATTCACCTTTATCCAGCTTGTCCCTAGAATGTCCCACTGGCATCCTTATCCTGTCCTTTTAAATTAAATCTAAGTCCAAGGCCACATGATGGATTTGTCAGACTAGTTAGATCAGGAAAGATGAGAGAGAACATAACAATTCATTTCACTTGGGAAAACAACATTCTAAAATGAACAAAATTCAAAATCTACTATGTCCAGGAAAGCTTTTGGTAACTTTCCAAGACTTCTGGTGAATATAGAATAATTGATAAGTGGAGCTTCTTTGTCCATGGAGTGCAACTACACGGCTGATTTAATAAATCGCAGGCTGAAGTATATTTTAATAAATAACTTCCTAATTCAATTTAGCATTTTAATGTCTTGTTGCTTACTTTGGTTTGAGGTCTGCAATATCTAAATCTTTTTCAAGTGTTTCACAAAAATAACTTCCGCATGTGTTAGTCACCCTAGGATCATTAATTAACTCTCCTGTGGTCAAAAGACAAATGGAAATGACTTCTGGCAATTCTCTCACATGGACCAAAAGACACCGATTACTTCCTGTGAGCCATTCACAAGATCAAAGACGTAAGCACACAGAGGTGGGGGATACAAGGAAAGGGGAGCAGGACTTACTGAAATGGTTGGTAAAATTGATTGATTTTCTTCCGTTTCTTCTGATTAGCAGGCAGATACTATTCAGAATTATCTACCTGCATTTGTCCACTCCAAATTATGATTTGGAAACAAAATGATGTTGACTGAGCTTCTTTTCTCTTGCCAGGTGTTTGTAACACTTGTGCTGTCACCCTCTGATCCTTAGAAGATTGAGGATGTTGAGCAGAGATGAAGACGAGGACTCCACTATAAACCAAAAATGAACGGTGTGTGTGTGTGTGTGTGTGTGTGTGTGTTGGGGGTGACAACCTAGGCCATACTCAACAGAATTTACAGCACAAAGCCAGAATAGGAAAAATTCATTTTTTTCAAAATAGTTAATATTTTGTTTTTTGGAAACCATAAGGCAATTTATAGGTAGTTTGATTTTCTTTCTTTTTTTTCCAGCCAGAAAAAGGAATGAGGGTAGTTTGATTTTCAATTTCTCAAATACTGCAGATAATCTTAATTTTTGTCATCTATGCACTTTCCCCTCAACATGCTCAGAGATAGTTGCTTGATTTACAAAAAAAAAGTTAGTCCTTCTTCAGTTTTTAGATGAAAGCTCAGTTTAGAGAAGTCAGAGTCCCCATAGGCAGAGACAGTGTCCTTTCCTGCTTGGCTGGAGTAGCATGGAGCCCTCTGCCAGCACCATCCCCATGCAGAAGTCAAAAAGGCAGTGACTTACATGGCATGCCCCTTTGCTACAGAATATCGCCCCTACTGTCCCTGGAGCTATTATTATTTTTTTTTATTTTAAGTGTTTTTTTTTTTTTTTAAGGATAACATATGATAGCAGGCAATGGTAAACTCTACTACTACATTGAATTAGAAAATTATCCCCCCAGACAACCACAATAAATAAGTTGAATAGGCTGGTGTGGTGGCTCACCCCTATAATCTTAGCAGTTTGAGAGGCCCAGGCAGGAGGATCCCTTGAGTCCAGGAGTTTGCGACCAGTCTGAGCAACACAGTAAGACCCCATCTCTACAAATAAATTTTTACAGAAATTGTCTGGGCTTGGTGGTGCACACTTGTAGTCCCAGCTACTTGGGAGGCTGAGGCAGGAGGATTGATCACTTGAGCCCAGGAGTTCCAGGCTGCAGTGAGCTATGATCATGTCACTGCATTTCAGCCTGTGTGACAGAGCGAGACATTGTCTCTTAAAAAAAAAAAAAAACCTAAATAAATGGGTCATAGAATGAGCTTTTGTGAATAAAATCATGGAAGGAAAAGGAGAAAAGGAAGGCAGATTAGGATCTTGCTATGAACATTCATTAATTTTAAATGGTCCCCTCTCCCTCTCTTGCACACTCCCCCTCTTTCTCTATCCTTCTCTCTTTTCCATTTTCCTTTTCTCTCTCCTTCCTTTTTGTCTTCTTCCATTTCTCTTTCTTCCTTCACCTCTTCTTTACTATGTTAGTAGAAAAGCCGTTGCATGGGAATGAGCACAAAAGGCATCTGCAGAGGTGGGGGAGGAAGACATAGCCTTCTGGTGGGGATGCAGGATACGAGTATGACAGGAAGGGCATCTTTGGAAAGTTGGGGTGCAGGGTGTGGTGATGATTGTGGCCAATGAGGAGAGTAGGAGCCTGTGTGGAAGGAAGAGAGCGTCTTCAGGGAGGTAAGGGGAGGGTGACCTTGCCCATGGAGGAGGAGAAGCCATAGAAGTTTGAGGAGGGCATGTGTACCGAGGGGTGGTGATCACCAAGCCAGGTGGTTTGAGCCCAATTATGATAAGAAGGACACTTGAGAAAGGGTTTTCAACAGCAGACTGGCACCAGCTCAGTGGGGGAAGGAGGGGAGCAATATTAGGTGCAGGCAACTGTAAGTAGAAGCTTGGGCACAGAGTATCAAAGCCTGAAAAGGGGAAGGAGGGTGCCTACTTAGGGAGCCAACGGTGGTTTTCAACAAGATGTCAAGAAGTCAGAGCAAGAACCAGAGGGAATCATCTATGGAGGAGAGGAGATGGCAGATCGATACTAGATTGGTTATATACAATGGCAATTTATGCAATAAAGGGGTATTCTAAAATTGATAGGAGCCAGTGTCTCATTGTTAAGGGGAATGGATAGAAAATATGTAAATGAAGAAAGTTAGACAAGCCTTTTGTAGTTTATTTGGAATTGGAGTTATTGTTAACTTATTATTTTTGATACACATAAAGATAAATGATAATGTAAATGTGCTCAGTTTTTAATTGGGCTGTCTTTTTATTATCCGGTTGTAAGAGCTCTTTATATGTTCTAGATGCAAGTCCCTTATCAGATACCGCATTTTCAAATATTTCTCTCCCAGTTCTGTGTTGTATTTTCTCTTCCTTAATAGTGCCCTTGGAAGCACATGCTTTTAATTTTGATGAATGCCAGTTTAACATTTTTCTTTTGTCACCTGTGGCTTTGGTGTCATATCTCAGAGACCATTACCTAATCCAAGTTTACAGAAATTTACTCCTCTGTTTTTCTTTTAAGAGTTTTATAGTCTTAGCTCTAGAATCTTTTTTGAACTAATTTTTGTACAACATGTGAGGTAGGGATCTAACTTCATTCTTGTGTCCATATTTGGACACTTCCATTAGAATTTATTAATTACAGGAGGATTGGTCGCAGCAGGGGTGGAGGTGGCAGGGAAGACCCAGCCCCCAGACCCACCATCAATGACATACAAAATAAATAAATAGGTGGGGATGGGATAGGGAAGAGGTGGCATGACAAACACTGACAGGACAACCACCTCGGCAAGCTATATACAGATGGGTAATGCTTTTTATATACATTTTGTTAATCTTTGCCTTGTGATTGGAGCATTTAATCCACTAATATTTAATCCCTTAATATTTGCTGTTAATATTGATAAGACAGGATCTCCATATCTCTTATCGCTATTTGATTTCTATATGTCTTAAGTCATTTCGTATTCCTCTATTCTTCCATTATTCTTTTTTATTTCAAAGTGGTGTGAATGCTCTGGTTTATTGTGTGAATAAATCACATAAAACAATGTCCCAATGTCTCTCTATAGTTAAAATGGGAATAAACCATTGGTTGTGAATAGTCAGTTCTAGTGACAGCACATTAATACTTTTTGTTTCATTTATTTATTTTATTTAGAGATAGGGTCTCACTCTGTCTCCCAGACTAGAGGGCAGCAGCAAGATCACAGTTTACTGCAGCCTCGAAATCCTGAATTAACTAAATGGTTCTCACTTAACATGAGTGAGTTAAAGAATTCTGAGATTAAAATTGAGAGAAAAAAAATAAATGCATATACATGGAATAAGCCAAATTGGAAAGAAAACATCATGAGAGACCTCCCTTCCCCTGTATATGCTCTTTTCAAATATTCTTCCATTATTCTTTGTGTTAAGAAGATATTTTCTGGTGTTCTTTCTTTAGTTTCCTGGGGGTTGTTTAAATTATATTTTTGATTTATTTTCTTATGATTTTCCTAGAGATTACAAACATGCATTTATACTATCTTTTATATAGTTGCTTTTACCAATGCTGTTTATTTCTTCATGTACTTTAAAATTACTGCTTAAAATCATTTTATTTCAACCTGAAGAATTCCTTTTAATACTTCTTATAGGATAGGTGTGCTTGCAACCAATCTCAGTTTTTGTTTTCTGGGAATGTCTTATTTCCCCTTCATTTTTGAAGGATAGCATTGCTGGCTATGGTTGACAGGATTTTTTTCCTGCGCTTTCCAATATGTCATTCCACTGCTTTCTGGCCACCATAGTTTCTGAGGAGGAGTCAGCTATTAATCTTACTGAGAATTTTTATATGTGATAAATCAGTTTTGTCTTGTTTCTTTCAAGATTTTCTCTTTGTTTTTCATCAGTTTGACTATGATGTGTCTAGGTGTTGATTTTAGTTTATCCTACTTGAAGTTCGGTGAGTTTCTTGGATGTGCACATTAATGTCTTTTATCAAATTTGGGAAGTTGGGGCATTATTTCTTCTAATATTCTTTCCACCGCTTTCTTGCACTCTCTTCTCCTTCTGAGACTTCCACTATGCATATTTGGTACAATTGATACATTCCCACAGATCTCTAAGGGTATTGTTATTTTTATTCGTTCTTTCTCTTTTTGTACCTCCCACCAGGCAATTTCAGTTGACTTGTTCTCACTTTTGCTGATTCTTTCTTTTGCCAACTCCAATATGCTGTAGAGCCAGTCTAATGAATTTTTTATTTCATTTATTTAACTTTTTAACTTGAGAATATCTATTCAGTTCTTTTTTATACTTCTGTCTCTTTATTGATATATTCTCTTTTTGGTGAGACATTATGATCATATATTTTTAAAATTCTTTAGATATTATTTTGTTTAGTTCTTTTTTTATTTTTATGATATCTAAGAACTAGTATCTAGTTTTACTAGTTACAAGACAGATTTACTAGTTTCAAAATATGGACTTCCTCAGGGTAGTTTCATTGACTGCCTTTTTTTTTTTCCCTCTCTCGTGTATGGTCCATACTCTTTTGGTTTTTTTGCAAGCCTCATACCAGTGTTTATTATGGTAAAACTTAAACATCTTATCCAAGGTTTGTTGTTGTTGCTGTTTGTTGTGGGCTAATTCTGTAAAGTCCATATTTCTTGTGGTGTGCATCCCCTGAGGACTCTGCTTAGCATAGAGTTCAGATAATAATTGGATATGCCTTGAACCAATATGTCTCCCACTCATTGCTCAGGCACCCACATACTGAAAGTGTGCTTAAATACATCTTCATTTTTATCAGCTTTAACTTCACATCAATCTTTACTTCTTACTTGTTCAGAGCTTCAAGGTTAGCCAGAGGTGACAGATTAGTGTCTGCTCAGATCTTCCCCAGGCATATGCACAACCCTGTACATGTGCATGACCTTCCAGATTCCCAGGAATATGTGAACTCTTTCCAAAGTCCTCATTTCCCAAATTTTCCTTTTAATTTTTTTGTCCACTAGCTTTAGACAGCTTTAATGTTAAGCAATTGCTGTTGGATTTCTTTCTTTCTTTCTTTCTTTCTTTCTTTCTTTCTTTCTTTCTTTCTTTCTTTCTTTCTTTCTGTTTCCTTCCTTCTTTCTTTCTTTCTTTCTTTCTTTCTTTCTTTCTTTCTTTCTGTTTCCTTCCTTCTTTCTTTCTTCTTTCTTTCTTTCTTTCTTTCTCTCTCTCTCTCTCTCTCTCTCTCTCTCTCTCTCTCTCTCTTTCTTTCTTTCTTTCTTTCTTTCTTTCTTTCTTTCTTTTTCTTTCTTTCTTTCTCTTTTTGAAACAGAGTCTCGCTTTGTTGCCCTCCTCAATAGAGAGTGCAGTGGTTTCATCATAGCTCACTGCAATCTCAAACTCCTGGGCTCAGGCTTCAGCCTCTTGGGTAGCTGAGACCACAAGTACACGCAACCATGCCCAGCTAAATATTCTATTTTTTGTAGAGATAGGGTCTTGCTCTTGCTTAGGCTGGTCTCTAATTCCTGAGCTCAAGTCATCCTCCTGCCTCAGCCTCCCAGAGTGCTAGGATTACAGACCTGAGGCACCGCGCCTGGATATTTTTCATTTTAGACATTATAATTTTCATCTTTGAAAATTCATCTTGTATCTTTTATTATATCATCTATGTCTGTATATATTATGCTTAATCTTCCTTTTAGTTTTCTGAAAATATAGGATACAGTTATAATAACTTTTACTGTCCTTACCGATTAATTCTATCAACCGGTAGTTTCTGGATTGGTTTTGATTCATTGATTTTTCTCATGGCTATACATTGTATTATTTTGCTTCTTTGCATACCTGCTAATTTTTGATTGGATATCAGACATTATGAATTTTTTTTATTGTGGTCTGGATATTTTTGTATTCCCACAAACATTCTTGAACTTTTTTCTTGGATACAGTTATATTACTTGGGAATATTTTGATTCTCTTTGATTTTGTTTTAAAGTTTTTGTTAGGCAGGATCACAGTAGTGTTTAGTCTAGGGGTAGTTTCTTCCCACTATGGGAACAAAACCCTTCTGTGGACTCTATCCAGTTCTCCATGAATTATGAGAATTTTTACTCTAGCTGGTATGAACAGGGACTATTCCCGGACCTGAGTGAACTTCAAGAATTTTTCCCTCTAATCCTTTCTAATGGGTCTTTTTCTAGCCTCAGTAGTTTTTAGCATGCACGTACTGGTCAGTATGTAGCTCTTGTCAAGGTGGCCTTTCTAGAAGTCTCTGGAGTTCTCTTTCAGTGCAGCTTCCCCCTCTTCAGTACTCTAGTACTAGTTTAATTCTAGTTGTCTAGATTTTCTTCAATGCTTAGGTCCATCTCCTCAATTCAGAGAGATTTCTTGGCTATATATAGATCCCTTTCTTGTACAACAGCTGGAAATTTTCAGGCAGTCAGCTGGATATTCATAGGCTCACCTGATTTGTTTCTTTTGTCTTAGGAATCACTGTCTTTCATTGCTTGAGTTCAATGTCTTGATAACTATTTTTTAAATATATTTTATACATTTTGGGGGATCCTATTCCCTTTGGTCTAGTGGAAGTCTTATCCTTTTTTCTTTAATCTGAGTCTGTTTATTTAAAGTTTATTTGTTGTTGATAGTTAGGTCTTGTTTTTTTATTCAGCCTGATAATTTGTGCCACTTACTGATAATTTGAGCGTTTATACCTATGCTGACAAATACTGCAATCACAGGCCACATGCTGCTGTTGAGCACTTGAAATGTAGTTGACACATGCTGTTAGTGTATAATACAGAACAGAAGTCTCACTTTGTTGATCAGGCTGGTCTCGAACTCCTGGGCTAAAGGGATCCTCCCACCTCAGTCTCTCAAATAGCTAGGACTGCAAGCAGCATCATAGTGACCCGACAGAGCAGATCTTAATGTCTTACTAGAAAAAAAATGTAATATATCTAATTTATGAATTTTTCTATTTATTACACATTGAAATATTTCAAAAATGTGGAATTTAATATATTATTAAAATTAATTTCACCTATTCTTTACTTTTGAAAATGTAGCTATTAGAATATTTGAAAATATATATGTGGGTTGCATTATATTTCTACTGGACAGCTCTGTTTTAGATTTTCCAACTTAAATAATTCAAGGCCTAATCTTCTGTTCTCCTCACCATGATGACCTGCCAAAATTTATGCTCTGGGTTTTTTTTTGTTTGTTTGTTTTTGTTTTTTAGATTTCAAATGTTCTCATTTGAAATGAGCCCTGTTGCTCTGGTACTCTGGCTTCATGACTTTCCTTACATTTTAGCTTGGTATTTTCTTACATCATCAGTTTTTTGATGCTTTTAAGGAGATCTACAAATATTTTACCCAGAAATTTTAGTTGGTTGTTTTTTTGGGAGAAGATTTTTCTGAATAACCTGACCTGTGGTTATCATAAATGAAAGTGTGGCAGAAACCAGCAAGATATTGACTATATCAGTTTGTTAGGGTACCATAACAAAGTGCCATGGACAGGGTGGTTTAGAACAATAGACATTTGTTGTCTCACAATTCTGGAGGCCAGAAGCTGAAATCAATATGCGGGCGGGACTGTGCTCCCTGAAGATGCTAGGAAAGGGTCTGTTCCAATCTCATTCCTAATTTCTGATTGTCTCAGGCGTTCCTTGGTTTGTATAATAGATGGCTGTCTTTTCCCTTTGTCTCTTCACTTGGTTTCTTTCTTTGTGACTTGTGTCTGTCTCAGTGTCCAAATTTTCCTCTCCCTATAGGGACATCAGTCATATTGGATTGGTGGACCATGCTAATGACCTCATTTTAACTTGATTTACCACTGTAAAGACCTTATCTTCAAATAAGTTCACACATTCTAAGGTACTAGTAGTTAGGACTTCGACGTATCTTTTTGAAGGGATGTGATTCAAATCATAATACTCACCAATCCCATTTTATCCTCTTCATGGGCATTCTGATGACAAGGCTTCCTGCTCTCCCTTGCAGTTGGATCAGGCTGTCTGCCTGGTTCTGACCAAAGGAATGTGGATGAAAGTGATCTGTATCACTACCAAGCCCGGTCATAAAGCATTCTGTGTGATACTCTTCACTTTTTCTCTTTGTGTATTGGCTGGCTAAATGTACAAGATCTAGCAGAGGACTCTGAGGAGACCTGGAATATCGTGGCAACACGAGATTGAGAAGACAGGATCCCAAATCACCAAGTGGAAGGCTGACTGGCAAAAACCCATTTGAACTGTGATGTGAGTGAAAAACATGTTTGTTCAATTAAGGAGTAATCAATGGTGTATTCTGCTTTTGCTCATAGCAGCTTCTCTTGTGTCTTTTACTTCTGACTTGTTTCTCTTTGATCTCAGGGCTAAAATATTCCATTTGAAACACTATCCCTTCCCCACCCCCCGTCACTTGCTTTGTCAAGATACATCATAGCAAGTTTTTACAACAAATAAAGCTTTTTAATCAAAATGTTCCTTTTCTATTTTCCTAGCAGTTAATATTTGTCAAAATATAGTAAATATAGTTTCATTTACTTTATATAAAAAACATAAAAACATTGTTATGGTGTGCTGGTGCTGACGCTTATTCACCAGTGGACGCTACCATGTATAAATTAGAATTGATCTTAAAAAATCAATTTAAAAGACATTATACCTTATCAAATTTATTATAAGCACTTTGCCTTGATATAGTTATATGATAACTATAATTTTCTTAAGTCTTAGATAAAATGAGTAGTACACACACACACACCCCTCCTCATGTGTATTCTGAGTTTCACTCCAATATAAAATAAATCAATTTCAAGATTTACATTTGTAGAGGATACTAGTTAATTCGAGATCACAGAAGAAATATGTTGGTTAAGTCTATTGCCAAATAGTGGAAAATGAATAAAAAATAAAATGAGAACAAAGAAAAAATAAAAATGAACAGAATCGGGGAATAATGATAGCTTATAAAATTCCCGAGAATCTGTTTGTTTTTAAATGCTTCTAAGTAGGTCACATTTCCCTCAATGTCATACAACACAAAAACAAGTTGCCACTTTTAAATCCTGTAATTTTACTTTTAAAGATAGATCTGCTTCATATTTCATATCTTCATATTAATCAGAAAAAATAATTTCTACTAGTCAAGGTAATAAATTTCTTTTCCAATAGCTAAAGTTGTCTCATTACTCACATATGTATTCTGTTGTGGATGGTATATGTTTTTATTCCAAGATATAAAGTTCTATTATATAGTAATAGAAAAATTTTAACATGGGTATCTTAATAACTGAATATGGCATTAAAGATTTGAGGAGAATTAATCTTCCAAGAAGAGTAATGGAAACATATTGCCTTGTAATATTTAAAAACCAGGTAAGGCAGAACATTACAAAATCAGTGTTAAAAGACTATTTTTTTCAGAAATATGGAACATAAAATCCAAGATACCTATTTTAGCCTTCACCAAGTTTTACTGCTTAGAAAAGGAGAAGAAGAAGAACTGTATCTCTTAAAATATTTTAATATAAAAGTTTGCCTCTTACAGTAGAGCTAGAATATATAAAACCACTTTCTCATTGCATGCATTTTGGGTAATCTTCAATAATATATGCTTCTATGATGTAACATTTGCTGGATTAGGTATGTCATTTAACACTATTGTTTAAAAAATGTACTGTACGGAAAATCCAGTAAGTGATTGGTCCTGGTTTAAACACACAATGAATTGTCATGCCCCCAGTGCTTAGGTTTTTTTAAGTCAAATTAAGGCAGGTTCTATAAATTAAGGTGGTCAATCAAGCTGCAATGTCATGTCATCTATTGCTTCAGAGACTATAAATAGTTAAGTTTTGGCAGTTACAAATAACTAGAATAAATTTTGTGCATTGATTTGTAATTAAATTGAGGTAGATATTAAAATGATGATCTCAAAGGACTTATTTGGGTGCAACATCTCAGAACGTGGGGTTAAAAATGATTATGTGTAATGTGATACTTATAATTGTGAATGATTTTTTTTTTTAGCAGAAGGTAGAACTGTCATTAGCCAAGTTCTAGCAGCAGGAAATTATTGTTTGTGGTTCACACTGTCCAAGTTCTACAATGATGGTTGTTTCAGCCAGAAACGGTGATTGTATTTCCTCCACTTTGGACTTTGTAGCCACTGAGTGGAATATAAAATACTGGCATAACACTCAGTATATCTGATAGAATTTCAAAAACAGATGAACTGGCCACCCATAATAAAATTCTGAAAAATAAAAAAAATTAGAATTTTTAAAAAAATTCACATAGTTTTAAATATCAATATTCAAGGAGGAATAAAGTTTCATTCTATAAAACTTTTAGCTTATGAAAGCTGAAATAATCTTTTAAGAAGTCTGAGGGATGTCAGCAGAATCAACTAAGATAAGGAAAGCAACACTGTCTTTAGGTATGCACATAAGCTTACAAACCAAAAAACTGTTGCTTATGAGTTTTTATTTTTTATTTCAGCACATTATGGGGATACAAATGTTTAGGTTAGGTATATTGCCCTTGCCCCACCTGAGTCAGAGCTTCAAGGGTGTCCATCCCCCCGACGGTTCGCACTGCATCCGTTAGGTGTGAATTTATCTATCCCCTCCCCCCATCTGCCCGACACCCGATGAATGATACTACTATACGTGCACTTAAGTGTTGATCAGTTAAAACCAATTTGATGGTGACTACATGTGGTGCTTGTTTTTTCCATTTTTGGGCTACTTCACTTAGTAGAATGGGCTCCGGCTCTATCCAGGATAATACAAGAGATGCTAGATCACCATTGTTTTTTGTGGCTGTGTAGAACTTCATGGTATACATATACCACATTTTATTAATCCACTCATGGGTGCTTGGGTTGTTTCCACATCTTTGCAATTGTGAATTGTGCTCCTATAAATATTCTAATGCAGATGTCTTTTTTATAGAATGTCTTTTGTTCCTTTGCGTAGATACCCAGTAATGGGATTGCTGGATCAAATGGTAGTTCTACTTGTAGCTCTTTGAGGTATCTCCATATTACTTTCCACAGAGGTTGTACTAATTTGCAGTCCCACCAACAGGTCACAGTTGTTCTTAAGCTGTCTGGTCTGTTGTCTCTAAGAGTTTACTAAGTTTCTTAAACTTTCCACCCTATCTCCAAATACCTAATTATCAAAGATGATATTGCCTTCTATTTTGTAGAGAAAATACAAGTTATCAAGTGGGCACTACCTCAGCTTCTGTCCCCTCCACTTCTATACATACCTATGATATTACTGATCAGTCTCATCTCTCCTATTTTAGAATAATTATATTTTCTTTTCTTTTCAAAGGCCTCAGAGACAGTAGAGTACAGCAGTTAAAAGAACAGTCTTTGGTTCCCAACTGCCTGGATCTTAATCTTTCCTCCACCAATTGGGCCAGTTGGTCAACTTCTTTGTATCTCAATCTCGTTCTCTAAAATGATGGTGCAGACATGTTACCCATAGGGTTCTGAAGCAGATTGCTTTAAATTAAAGCATTACTTAATAGAAATTCAAAAAAGAAAATATTTCCTTTACAGACTTAAGAGGTTATGTCTCCAGGAAAGGCACTAAAAATATACTAATAGGAAGACTCTAATTGTGCCTTAGAAACATTATGGAAGTCCATTCCCATGCAAGGCCCAGAAAAAAGCTTTATAAATAGAAATTGCTGAATATAATATATTTTATAACTATAAGGTTATAAGGATAACCTTATAACCTTATATAACTATAAGGTTATAAGGGTAACCTTATAACCAAGATGTATAAGGATACATCTTGTATCTGTACACTGTGTAGTGCAAGAATTTTTTTTTAAATTAACAATCCAATAAATCAACAACAAAGAAAACAAAGTGGCTATTGGGTTTACCAATATGAAAGTCATTGGTGACTTCAACAAGAATATTTTCAGTGATGTAGTGGAAGAAAAACTCCAGAAGAGTGGATTAAAGAGAGAATTTGAAGACATAATCTTTTGAGGAGTTTCCATCTAAAGGGAAGAAAGTATATGAAGTGTTTACTAGAGGCATAAATGAGGTAATCAGAGGATTTATTTTTATGGGAAAATAACATTTTTACATGTTGATGAAAAATTCAAAAGAGGTAGAAAAAGTGATATAGGAGAGAGAAATAAGAATTGCTGAAGCAATGTTCTTGTGTTGAGAGAGTAGATGAGATTAGAAGGCAAGTGGGAAGTCCGGCCTTTTTAATAACATTTTTTAAAAATAATTTCAATAGGTTTAGGGGTTCCAAATGATTTTTTTTAAATTTTGCTCTTCTTTTTAATATTGTTTGTAGCAAGATCTAGTAAGACTTCTGAAAACTACTCTTATTTCAACATAGTGTTGGGCATAAATGCTATTCTGAGATTTCAAGAAAAAAATGTACTATTTTATGAAAGTATCTGTGGTTTATTTATTTTTTATTTCAAAATATTAAGAGGGTACAAATGTTTTTGGTTCCATAGATGGCTATTGTAATGCTTGAGTCATGACTATAAATGCACCCATCACCCAAATAGTGTTCATTATACCTGTTAGGTAGGCTTTTGTCCCTTCCTTCCTTCCCCCTGTGCTCATTGATTAGTTCCAATTTAATAGTGAGTACAAGTGGTGTTTGTTTTTCTATTCTTTAGATACTTCACTTAGGAGAGTGGTCTCCAGTTCCATCCAAATTGTTGCAAAAGGCCTTAATTCATCCTTCTTTATGGCTGAGTAGTGCCCCACAGTATACCTATAACACATTTTGTTAATCCACACATGAATTGATGGGCACTTCAGTTGATTCCACATCTTTGCAATTGTGAATTCTGCTGCAATAAACATTCAAGTGCAGGTATCTTCTTGATTAAAAAAAGACTTCTTTTTCTTTGGATAGATCCCCAGCAGTGGAATTGCTGTATTGAATGGTAGGTCTACTTTTAGTTCTTTGAGGAATTTCCATACTGTTTTCCATAGAGATTGTACTAATTTGCAGACCCACCAACAGTGTATAAGTGTTCCTTTCTGCATCTACTCCAGTATTTACTGTTTTTGCACTTTTTAATGAAAGCCATTCAAACAGGGGTAAGGTGATATCTCATTGTGGTTTTAATTTGCATTTCCATGGTGATTAGTGACATTGAGTATTTTTTCATATGTTTATTGGCCATTTGTCTATCTTCTTTTGAAAATCTTCTGTTCATGCCTTTTGCCCACTTTTTAATGGGCTTGTTTCTTTTTTCTCTTGCTGATCTGCTTGAGTTCATGTAGACTCTGGATATTAGCCCTTGATCAGATGTATAATTTGCAAATATTTTCTGCCATTCTGTGGGTTGTATTTTTGCTCTGTTGATTATTTTCTTAGCCGTTCAGAAGCTTTTTTTTAGTTTATTCAAACCCTATTTATTTAGTTTTATTGTTTCTGTAATTGCCATTAGGGTCTTAGTCATCAATTCTTTGCCTAGGCCAATATCTAGAAGAGTTTTTCCTACATTTTCTTTTAGAATTCTTATGGTTTCATGCCTTACATTTAAATCTTTTATCCATCTTAAATTAATTTCTTTTCTTTTCTTTCTTTCTTTCTTTTTTTTTTTTTTGTTTTGTTTTTTGAGACAGTGTCTTACTCTGTTGCCCAGGCTAGAGTACCGTGGCGTCAGCCTAGTTCACAGCAACCTCAAACTCAGGCGACCCTCCTGCCTCAGCCTCCCACGTAGCTGGGGCTACAGGAATGTGCCACCATACCTGGCTAATTTTTTCTATTTTTTAGTAGAGATGGGGTTTTGCTCTTGCTCAGGCCGGTCTCGAACTCCTGAGCTCAAACAATCCTCCCACCTTGGCCTCCCAGAGTGCTAGGATTACAGGCATGAGCCACCATGCCCAACCTTTGAATTAATTTTTGTGCGTGGTTAGAGATAGGGGTCCTGTTTCATTCTTCTGAATGTGGCTATCCAATTTTCCCAGAACCATCTATTGAATAAGGCTTCTTTTCCCCAGTGTATGTTATTGTCTGTTTTGTCAATGATCAGTTGGCTGTAGATATCTGGGTTCTCTATTTTATCTATGTCTCTATTTTTGTACCAATACCATGAGGTTTTGTTACTTATAGCTTTGTATTAATATTAATAGAATAGTTTGAAGTCTGGTAATGTGATGCCTCCAGATTTATTGTTTTTTGCTTAGGTGTGCTTTGGCTATTCAGGGTCTTTTTTGATTCCTTATGAAACTTAGGATTGTTTTATATAATTCTGTGAAAAATGATGGTGGTATTTTGGTAGGGATTTCATTGAATCTGTAAATCACTTTGGGCACTATGGACATTTTAACAATATTGATTCTTTCAATCCCTGAGCATGGGATGTTTTTCTATTTGTTTGTGTCATCTACAATTTCTTTTATCGGTGTTTGTAGTTCTTCTTGTAGAAGCCTTAACCCCCTCGATTAAGTATATCCCTAGTTATATTAAATTTTTCGGAGCTATTGTAAATGGTATTGAGTTATTGATTTGATTCTCAGCTTGGCTATTATTAGTATTTAGAAATGCTAAATGCATGCTTTTTGGAGCAAAGGATAAACAGAATTCACCCATAGAAGGAAGACAGAGTAGGTGGGAAAAGACTCAAGTACGTTCTGGTGATGGCTTGTGGATATTTTCCTCCAATGTTCTCAATCATTGGCTCAGAGCGAGATGTTATATAATGCTACATTGGATTATGGTCAGGTGCCCCATAGCAGTGTTTTGGTCAATGATGGACTGAATATAGGATGGTGGTTCCGTAAGTTTATAATGGAGCTGAAAAATTCCTATTGACTGGCGATATCATAGCCATCACAACCTTGTAGCACAATGTATTACTCATGTGTCTGAGGTGATGTTAGTGTAAACAAACCTACTGCACCACTTGTCATACAAAATTATAGCACATAAAATTATGTACAGTACATAAGACTTGATAATGATAATAAATGACTATGTTAGTAGTTTGTATATATGTACTATACTATACTTTTTATCATTATTGTACAGTGTATTTCTACTTATAAAAAAAGTTAACTGTAAAATAGCCACAGGCCAGGTCCTTCAGGAGGTATTTCAGAAGAAGGTATTTTTATCATAGGAGATGACAACTCCATGCATGTTATTGTTCCAGAAGACCTTCCAGTGGAACAAGATATGGAGGTGAAAGACAGTGATATTGATATTAATATCACTATGACCCAGTGTAGGCCTATGCTAATGAATGTGTTTGTGTCTTAGTTTTTAACAAAAAGATTTAAAAAGTTAAAAAAATTAAAATAGGAAAACGCTTATAGAACAAGGATATAAAGAAAGCAAATATTCTCGTGCAGCTGTACAATGCTTTTTAAAATTTTAACTTTGTAAGCATTAAAAAGCTTACAAAGAGGCCAGGTGTGATGGTTCACACCTGTAATCCTAGCTTTCTGGGAGGCTGATGTGGAAGGATCACTTGACATTAGGAGTTCAAGACCAGCCTGAGCAAGAGTGAGACCCCATTTCTACAAAAAATAGAAAAATTAGTGGGACGTGGTGGTACATGCCTGCAGTCCCTCCTAGTCAGGAGGCTGAGGCAAGAGGATTGCCCAGGAGCAGGAGTTTGAGGTTGCAGCAAGCTATGAGGATACCACTGCACTCTAGCCAGGGAGACAGAGCAAGACTGTCTCAAAAAAAAAAAAAAAAAAAAACAGAAAAAAGGAAAAAAGGTTTTATAGTAAAAAAGTTACAGAAAGAATTGAAGAAAAAATATAAAGGTAAATTTAGTGTAGCCTAAATGTACAGTGTTTATAAAGTCTACAGTAGTATACACTAAAGTCATAAGCCTTAATATTCACTCACCACTCATTAGCTGATTCACTCAGAGCAACTTCTAGTCCTACAAGCTCCATTTATAAGTGCCCTATAAATGTGCACCATATTTTATATTTTATACCATATTTTTACTGTACTTTAAAAACATTTAGATATGTTTAGATACACAAATACTTACCACTGTATTACAATTATCTACAGTATTCAGTCCAGTAACATAATGTACAGGTTTGTAGCCTGGGAGCAATAGGTTATACCATACAGCCTAGGTGTGTAGTAGGTTGTACCATCTAGGTTTGTGTAAGTTCACTCTATGACGTCCACACAGGATGAAATCACATAATGATGCATTTCTCAGAACGTACCCCTGTTGGGAAGGGATGCATAACCGTACACAACATCCATATTAGGTAGGCAGTCCTTAGGTATCTTGAACTGGAGACTTGCTCAACCTAAAATTTTAAATTAAGGATCAGAATATGGCATAAACTGAGAATACAAGCGTTTGGAAATTGTAGCTGGCTCACATCGTGGCTGCTAAACAGTTGCACTTTTGTTGCTATAATAAAAACTTATGCTTATTCATGGAAAGAACTGTTATTTTCCTTGAGGTCTTTTTTCTTTAGAAACAAAGAGATGACAATAATCACTATTAACCTTATCTTTGAAAACCAGGGACAGGAATAAATATGATATTCTTATGTGAGGGTTAAAAGCATCATAATATGAATAATTTCTATTTTATGATAGAATAACTAATTGACTTTTTCAGTGACATGGGTCTGTGGGAGAAAGAACAAAATGCACATTTGTGTACTAAAATCCCAGATTCCAACCAACTGATAACATTTCTTGTCAAACTATTCTAACAGTCCTGTTGCTTTTAGAATGTTTAAATAAAATCTTAACAAAAATGAAGAAAATGAGCTTTTTTCTTTCACTACACTTTGTGCCAAAAGACAAAGGTCTGTATTTTACCCTTTTGTTAGCAGGTACCAAAAGAATTTATAATGTGGGATCAATCCAAGAGGAATATTCCCAAAGGTTGCTGAAAAAAAGAAATTTAAAAATATTGTACATGTAAGCTGCATTTAGAATGTTCTGCAAGCTTAAAAGGATGTTTGGAGTTAGGTTTTAAAAACAGTGGGATTTAGCGTAATAGGTTTGGCAACAAAATCAGTGCAGTTCATGCAACTGATGAATTGATGCAGACCCAGCTGACTAACACGTACCATGTGTTTGCTTTGGCAGAGAATTTGGAAAAATATTTTGGAGAAAAAAATTATATCATTCAACAGATTTCACTTTTGTTGTTGTTTTGTGGGTTTTTTAAAAAAATTCTAATCAGACTTGCAAAGGTAGAGTTCACATCTTCTCATTGATTGGAACCATATTTGGCTCTTTCATAGAAAAAACAAGATAGAGAATAATTTCACTTATTTCACATATTTCTCTTAATTACTCATTTCTCAGAAATAGATTTATGACTAGTCATTTATCAATTGATACCATGATTATAAATTTATTCTGTCTAAAAGCAATATTATAAAATGTCCTTTATTAATATTTCTAATATAATCATGGCACATAGAATCTTCTATTTAAACTCTGATGGCCAAGAACAGCACTTCCATTTGCATTAATGACTAAGTATGCCATTCTAAAACTTTGTTGTTTGTATGTAAATTCATACATTTTATTTTTCATTCTGATGTAAGGTTAAAGCTTGTTTTTTGTATGTAAGTAGATTATTGGAATATTGCTACAAGAATTCAAAAGAGTTTTGAGGCCTATTAAAGTCTTAGAATTATCACTATTTACTGGAACCCAGGTACACTAATGACATGATGAACCCAAGGCTAGAAAGAAGTCTGATTCTGTTTTTATGAGGTTAAAAGTTGCTTCATACACTATTGTGACCATTTAAGATAGAGACGTTGTGTATACTCCTAAATTCGCTGCAGGAGCTGGAAACAATATTTTCTTCTATGTACTACCTTGACATTCTGTGTCATGTTGCTAAACCATAAAGTTCAGGAGATAATCGAATATTTTCCTCAATGAAGAATGAAAAAATCTTAAAGCTGGAGGTAGTTCAGTACAACATACATAAATTTGTGGTCTTATTACACAGCAAAGAGTTGCAGATTGATGAAATAGACAACTGATTTTCTAAAGTAAGCAAAGAAATTATTTGAAGAGAATTCCACCTCTTTTATTTTGATGTTGGACAACTACTGTGAGACTTAGTTACATTTGTATAAAAATGAGGATACTAATACCTACCTAATTTCCAGGGTTGTTATAAAGATAAACTAAACTGTACTGTCTATTGTGCTTGGTACATGAGGTCCTTCTTCCCTTTCTCTAGACTGCACTCTTAATAGTAGGACTTTTAGAATTTTTAAAATAATAAGGGCATATTATATCCTTAATAATAAATATTCAATGGCCAGGCATGGTGGCTCATGCCTGTAATCCTAGCACTCTGGGAGGCCGAGGCCAGTGGATCGTTTGAGCTCAGGAATTCGAGACCAGCCTGATCAAGAGCGAGACCCCGTCTCTACTAAAAAAAAAAAAAAATAGAAAGAAATTAGCTGGACAACTAAAAATATATATAGAAAAAGTTAGGCCGGGCGCGGTGGCTCACGCCTGTAATCCTAGCACTCTGGGAGGCCAAGGCGGGCGGATTGTTTGAGTTCAGGAATTCAAGACCAGCCTGAGCAAGAGCGAGACCCCGTCTCTACCAAAAATAGAAAGAAATTAATTGGCCGACTAAAATATATAGAAAAAATTAGCCGGGCATGGTGGCACATGCCTGTAGTCCCAGCTACTGGGGAGACTGAGACAGAAGGATTGCTTGAGCCCAGGAGTTTGAGGTT
>CAUYRT010058745.1:0-35512 GCA_963574885.1 Lepilemur ruficaudatus | reverse complement strand
ATAATGAGTGCGATGCGCACCATCTGGGGGATGGACACGATTGAAGCTCTGACTCTGGGATTGGGGGGAGGCAAGACATGTAACCTAAACATTTGTACCCCCATAATATGCTGAAATAAAAAAAAAAAGAATTAAGCAGATGACGGGTGGACAGGCAGAGCTGATTGAATGGGGATTAAAATGAAAGTGGTGACAAGCAAAGCTGCTACCAGGATTGTGAGTGACAGTCGAGACAGTGAAGCAGAGATGGAGTGGACTGTTGCCATAGTGATATGGTAACGAGAGGGCCCATGGCCGTATTCAATGAGACTGCAGATGGGGCTACTGATACCAAAACAGGGGTGTAGGTGAGACTCCTGGGGGACGAAGGAGGTTAGGCTGGCAGGTTGTAGGGGTGGCAGCAGAGTTATAGAGGTCATGGGAGAGTAGTCAGGGGCTGGTGAGCTTGCAGGCCCAGGGGGAATGTGGTAGCTCTGAGGGCAGATCCTGGGGATGTTACAGCAGCCGCAAGAGTAGCTGAGGAGCTGGGTTCCAGCCTCCATCCCAGCACCCACCTCTGCAGTGCTGGTGTGGCAGCCCCTCTTGGCCCTTTGTCCCCACTAGGCAACCCCAGAAGTGCTCTGCGCAGACAGCAAAGTTCACATCCCCACCTGTGGGGCCTGTTGCCAGTCTGCAGCCCTCTAGGTAAAATCTGAACACTTTTTGAGAAGTTTTATTTGAAAACTTGGGGACACGACAGAGACAGCAGGATGAAGAACTGTCAGGGTTCCCAGGTCAGAAGCCAGGCTCGAGTCCCTCAGGTCTCTGGGTTCCAGGACCCCTCCAGCCTGTGAGCTTCCAAGGGATATACCCACCCACATCCTCTCAGGCTCTTACCCCCTCCCCCACTGCCCACTTCCTGTGCCTGAGGAGACACTGGGGTGTCAGGGGTAGACTATGGGGTTGGGGAGGATCTGGTTAAACTCCAGAAGAAGGTGGAAGTGAGAATCAGGGAGTTTGGGGGCTGAGAAGAACAGATAGAAAAATGAGGTGGGGACCGGGCCACTGGCGTTGCCTCCTCCATCCTCAAGAAACAGTTCGCCCAAGATGTCTCCTCACAGCTCAGATAGGAAGTTCAGGGTAGATCACATCCTGTGACTAGGCAATGGCGCCCTGTCTTTGGGGGCTGGTTGGGGAACAGTCATGCTCATGCTCCAGGGGAGGCTGGGCGGGGAGGCTGGGCAGCGCGTGCGGCGCTGTGCCAGGCTCCGTCTCAGCTGGCTGCAGGCTGGCTGTTGGCGTAGGCCTGGTCAGGGAAGGAAGCCCGGGCCCTGCGCGTCTGGGCACACACCGAGGCGTAGAGCTCTGGCTCGGGGCCTGAGGCCTGGGGCTTTGGCTCAGAGTCCAGCACCACCTCCGAGTACTTGATGGGAGTCCCAGGGGTAGGGATCCGGCCCTGAGGAGGCCGAAGCTGCAGGCTGGTATAGCACGTCACCTCCTCTGCAACCTGGAGATGCAAGGCCATTACAAGTTCACTAGACCCTTGATAAAGCCCCCACTTCCTTGCCTCCCCTTTTCTTCAGCCATAGCTGACTCACCCTAGCAGGGCCTCCAGGGGTTGGATCCTGCTGGTCTGGCCCTGGTTCTTGATTCAGTCGTCCTGGGCAGGGAACAGGAATCTGGTCAGCTGCGTCTTCCTCCTCCTGCACATCCTCATCCCACCCACCCAGGACGTGGCCTCTGTGCCCCTCCCATTGCAGGCTCCCTACCTGTCTGGAGATAATGTAGGTTCCCATACAGGGGGACCTCTTCCACAGACCCTCCAGAGCTGCAACAGAGTTTAGAGGATGAGTGGGGACTTCTTGGTAGGAGGGAACTCTCAATCAACCCATCCTTGTTGTCCTCACTCACCGTCCCTGCCCCAGATGGCCCCTGCCCCAGCCACTGATCCACTGGGACAAGTGTGCAGCCAGTGAGATAAGAAGCAGCAGCGTCACAGCCCCTAGGAGGGCCCACAGTCCCCAGGCCTGGTTTATGGAGGGGATTCCTGTGGATATGAGAGGATGGGAGATGTTACTGCCCAGCCCAACCCCCAGGTCCCAGCAGGTGGAACATGGGGCCACTTGACCCCTCCCCTGGGAGCCCCTGCCCCACCCAGCTCACCCAGCCATGGTAGATCGGTGCAGTTGCAACCTCCGCTCATGACTGCTGATGTGAGAGCCAAGTCCACAAGCACTGCCCAGAGCCAAGGGTAGGTCTTGTTCATGTCCTGACACCTGCCACAGCCCCCCTCACTCCCACCCTGCCCTGGGCCTGGCCCCCACAGCTCAGCATCCCCAATACTGGTAGTGGCAAAGTCACTGGTTTCCGGGAGGAAGGGGGAGGAAGGGGGAGGGCAGGGATGAGCAAAAGAACAAAGAACCCGCCCTGTGCCTGCACCTGCGCCACTCCTGCAGCTCTGGAGCTCCCCCAACCCCCATGGTCCTGTGCCCCCCTCAAGAAGAAAAGCAAGCCTGAGCGTGCCACGTGCGGGTGATCCCCTGAAGACTCTGAGGGGGCAGACGTGGCCTGAAGCAGGACCAAGAAGGAAAGGAGCACACCTTCTGCCCCAGGATGCCCCCCTTCCTCCCCGGCTCTGAGTCCCATGGGGGAAAAGATATTCTGTAAAGAGCATGCTATAAAGTGGAAAGGCATGGAGGGCACCTCTCCGGGTACCTACAATGCCATCACACCCGAAGGCTGATCTGAGAATAGGTGTTTAGATGGTCCTTGTCATTGTTATTAATACTATCACTAGGATTACAGTTTGGGGCATAGAGAAAGCTAGATTCTCCACCCCTGACCCGCTCCATCCAAATTGTCCCTAAGAACTGTCACTCTCAATAGATAATTGCATTAAAGAAATCTCTGCCCCAGTACTATCCTGGGAAACTGAGCCCTGTCTTTGCACTTGTTCACTTCAAGGAGTGGAGTACCTGCTGTGCCTACGGACAGCCCAACCATGCGGGAGGCTATTGTTGTGGGAAGAGGGGTTTTTAAGTTCCAAATACAAACCCTATACCAGAAGTCAGAGATGTGTTTTGTCTGGCGCATACATTTTTTTTAAATTTCAATTTGTTGCAGTGGCTGACAATGTGGGTGGCAGGAGAAGTCCTGCTTTTTGGGTTGCAGGCAATAAGGGGGTGCATTGTCCATAGAGGATTAAAAAATAAAATAGACTAAAAATCAGTTCTCTTTTTATTATGACCATTTATTTCACAATTCTTAAAAAATGTCAGTGATAGGCCAGGTGCGGTGGCTCATGCCTGTAATTCCAGCACTTTGGGAGGCTGAGGCAGGAGGGTCACTTGAGGCCTAGAGTTCAAGACCAGCCTGGGGCAAAATAGTGAGATCCTCATTTTTACAAAAGTAAATAAATAAAAGATCCTTTAATCAACTATAAGTAAGGATTGACAAGTCTGGTTATATTTTCTATTAAATATGCAAAGATTACTTTTGACAAATTTGCAGAAGGATCAAAAAAGAAATTGTAATGCTAGTCATTACTCAGACTGATCAATATGTAGGTATAAGTGTTTTACCCCTTTTCTCAAAAAATAAAATAATGTAATTAGGAAGTATTAACCTATTACTTTTTCCTTTCTTGTTCTATAATGTTTGATTTAAAATGTTTAATATATATATGTACATATTATAAACACAGACACGCATAACATTTCAGTCAACAGTGGATCACATATGTGATGTTGATCCCATAAGATTATAACACCTTATTTTTACTGTGCCTTTTCTATATTTAGATACACAAATACTTACCATGGTGTTACAGTTGCCTACACTATTCCATACAGTAATGTGCTGTACAGGTTTGTAGCCCAGAAGCAATGGGCTATACCACATGGCTTAGGTGGGTAGTAGGTTATACCATCTAGGTTTGTAAAAGCACACTCTGTTTGCACACAACGATACCACTAATGTCACACTTCTCAGTAGGTATCCCTATCATTAAGCGATGCATGACTGTATTTTTACACCAGCATAATTATATCTACAAAATTCAGTAAAAGAAAGTATTTACTGTCTGAATTTCTTTTCTGACCCTTATTATTCGTTTCATTTCATAATTATTACTAAAAATAATTTCATCATACAGAAAATTTTTTAAAATGATCCACTTGGTGTCAAATATGCTAAGTATGCCACTGATTCCTTATCAACACTTAAAAATTGAGAGATTTCCAATTTTAATATATATTTTTTGAGACTGAGTCTCACTCTGTTGCCCTGGGTAGAGTGCCATGGCATCAGCCTACCTCACAGCAATCTCAAACTCCTGAGCTCAAGCGATCCTCCTGCCTCAGCCTTCCACAGTGCTAGGATTACAGGCCTGAGCCACCTCATCCGACCAAGAAATTTCCAATTTTAAAAATCCTGATTTGTCTGCCAGGCGCGGTGGCTCAGGTGTAATCTTAGCAATCTGGGAGGCCGAGCTGGGGGAGGATCACTCGAGCTCAGGAGTTTGAGGCCAGCCTGAGCAAGAGTGAGACACCTGTCTCTACCAAAAAGAAAAAAATCAGCCAGGCATATGGCAGCATGCACTTGTAGTCCCAGCCATGCCTGAGGCTGAGGTAGGAGGATCACTTGAGCCCAGGAGTTTGAGGTTGCTGTGAGCCAGGCTGACGTCACTGCTCTCTACTCAGAGCAACAGAGTGAGACTCTGTCTCCACAACAACAAAAAAAGGAAGCTGAACAACCCGCCTCCTCTCAACTCCCACTTTCATATTTTAAAAAATCCTGATTTGTTGATTGTTTTGAAAGAAGAAAAAAAATCAGAAGATCTGGCAGTAGTGCCAGAGTTTCCTAAAGGCAACAATCAGTAGGGACCACTTAACCTATTACACCTGGCCTGAACCTCTTACTTGCCAACTGCCTTAGGTTGAGGGTTTGGATTACCCTGATCTGCATATCCAGGCTGCCTCTGGAGACTATGACAACTCCCCCGAGTGCAGGCGTCTCACTGCCTTGCCCTGCTCCCTTGCCTTCTGGAAAAACAAGAAGACACACCAATATTTCATTCATGTGTTTAACACACATGTACCGAATGCCTGTTTATGTGCCAAGCTCTGCAGATAGCAATGTGAATGCAACATGGTTTTTTTCCTCAGAGAGCTCTTGGTCTAGTTGGGAAGATGATTCTGTGTATCCCAGACAATGAAAAGGCGATGTACTCTCAGCCTGGAGAGGTCGTGGAAGGCAAGGAGGGGGAGAGGCTGGTGAAGCAAATGGTCTTGAGAGGCAGAAAAGAGTCGGAATCGCCGCCCTGCCTCATATCTGATTAATAGCTTTCTCAGCCTTCCTGAATGGTAGTTTCCTCGTTCTTTGAAAGAGCTTTATTATATTACCCTTTGGGAGTCGTTTTGAACATTCATTAATCTCATTCAACAAGGATTCACCGAGTGCCTGCTACCGCCAGGTGCTGTGCTAGGCTCTGGGAGTAAAACGGTGAGGAAAAAAAGAGACGTGGCCCCTGCCCTGGTGGTACAGTCTAGTGGTGAGGAGGAAAGTAAAATACTTGCACTAAGGAATGAATTAGAAGTTGGGTTAAGGGCTTTGAATGAAAGGAACACACGAGCTGAAGGTTACGTAGAAGTCAACTGTGCAGAAAAGGAATAGCGGCGGAACAGCCTGGAGTCACTGTAATTTCATCCGCCTGCCTCACAGTAGCTGCGCAGTAGTGATTAATCACTACCAGGCGCGGTTCCGAGCACTTAGATTATCCGATTTAATCGTCATAACAACTCTTGAGGTACATGTACATTATCATTATCTCCGTTCCTCAGAGTGTAAACGAAGGCACGGAGAGAAATTAACTTTCCCGAAGTCACCCGCTCTTGAGTACAGGAGGCAGTATTACCGGCCCAGGCAGAGTCCAAACCATGGCTACACAATAAATTTTGGCATTTGGCACATGAAGAGGGCGGTAGAAGAGGAGGCCGTTACAGTAATAGGGCACTCAAAACATCAGGATCCCGGGATGTAACAGGGGCATGAGAAGCCGGTCCCTACTTTGAAGAAGAGGGAGCTCAAAACAGTGGGTAAAACGCAGCCGCACTGAGAATGAGCCCCGTGTGGTTGGTGCGCGAGGACGCACTGCCTGTGTAACTAGCGGAGCTGACGGATGACGCCCCCCCGCCGCCACGCCGCTCAGCAGGATGCGCTTCTTGGCTGACTTAGCAGTGGAAAGCGGAGGGAGGTCTACGTGCGCGTGCACGCGGCACTCTCTGCCGGGGGTCCGGGGACTTTCCCCTAGGCGGAGGGATAGAGGAACTAGTCCTCCGTCTGTAGCCTAGGAAACAGGCCTTCAGCACGACCTACCTCAAACTTGCGCTCCTCCTGCCTTTTTATAGTTCTATCAGAACTTTATCTTTCGATTATGGCGAGACAGTTCATGGTGTGGAATATAAAAACGGACCACTTTTTGGCACAATTCTCTAAGATTGTAGGCCTCTAGATGCACTGTGCCTACTGAAATGCCTAAATAGTTAATAATTTGGGGAAAAGCAGAATGACCCGGATTTATGCAAATATCCTCCGGTCCCGCCCGGCGCGGGCGTGACCACCCTGAGAGGCCGGGAGCGGGACCTACTCAGCTGCGCGTGTGCGCGTGCGCGCTGGCGCTGCCGGGGCCTGCAGTGTGTGGGCCGGCAATGGCGGGCGCGCTCTCGTTGTCTGGCGTGCTCGGGTTGCTACTTATGTCTGCGCTGCCCGGGGTCCTCGGAGACCGTGCCAACCCCGATTTCCGGGCACACCCAGGTACCAGCGAGGGCTGCTGGAGGGAGGCTGGGACTACCCACAGGTCCCAGGCCTCAGGTCAGCTGACCCGCCTCTGCCTTCCCTCTGCAGGGAACCCAGCCCAGGTCGGCTCTGGGGCCACAGAAGCCCGGCGGCGGTCGCCGCCCAAGGACCAGCGCGAGCGGGCCCGGACTGGGGCGCTGCCTTTGGGGGCGCTGTACACCGCGGCCGTCGTGGCTTTTGTGCTGTACAAGTGTTTGCAGGTGCGGGACGGCTGGGGCTGGGGGTGCCCTGGACCTGAATCTCCCATGGGGGCACTGTGGTACCAAGAACAAGACACGTTCCTTGGCTTTCCAACAGTATGGGGTTATTTTGAGGATCCTACGAGATAATGGATGTGAAGGGCGCATAGTAAAATTGTAAATAAATGATCCTCACACTTAATCCTCCTACAATCCAAAGAAGAGCTCAGTTAGTAAGTAACTGGTGGAGCTGGGATTTGAACACAGCTAGTGTCCGTCCATACTAGGATAGTGCAGTCCCAACCTTGGCACAAGCGGGTGTTTGCTGCAGCCAGTGTTTCTAGAGTTCAAGATGCCAAGCGGTCTCACATTCTCCTTGGGAAGGAAGTCCTGAGGTGTGAGTTGACAGTATATTTTGGTGGAGGACTGAATTAGTTGAAATGGAAAGTAGTACCTCTCCGTGCTGTATCTTTAGCACTGGCCCCTATCACTTGCATTAGGAAATAGAGGGTTGAACCAATCAATGTGGACATACGAAACTAGAAGAGATCCTAATAGTAATCCCAATTAGATTCGACAGGATAGGATCATGGGACTGAATTTAATGATGAAATTTAACTAGACCAATAAATTCTATTATTGGCCCAAGTACAGTATGGAAGAAATGTAACTTGGCAGCTCTTATGAAAGAGACTTAGGCATTCTAGTTGACTAATAAGTGCATTATGTGATGTGACAACCCGCTTCCCAAATCAATGCTAGGAACAAGGTATTGTGCTTCCCAAATCAATGCTAGGAACAAGGTATTGTGCTTTATCTGCTAATCATAACACTCCTGGAGAATTTTATTCTTCTCAGCGCACAGCTTTAAGAATACAAAATGCTCACTAAAGCAACCAGAAAAAACCATGTGAAATGAGCACTGACTGAAAAGACTGAAGATACTAAACCAGAAAAAACCCGGGAAAGAGGATGGGGTAATATAACCATTGTCTTCAAATTCCTGAGGTGCTATCATGTTGAAGAGACATTATTTTGGAAGTCTCTAATCAGCACTATTGAAAGAAGATACATGAAGGCCAAATTATGTCTTTGTATATGAGCTATCTAACAATCAGAGCTTTATCAAACTGGGGAGAGTTGCTCATTCCTGGAAGTGTCTCAGTAGTCTGAATGCCACGTGTGGGGCATATTGACAAGTTGCTTCATGACCTGGGTGAGGAGCTAGACTAGAAGTGATTGTGATCCCGAGGTGAAAACCCAGTAGGATCTGGGTTTTCTGTATGTCAAATTGTGCTCCTCTCCTGACTGGCTTTGGAGATTGAGGTGATGGAGCAGAACCTTGTTGCTGCAGTATTGCCCTTTCCTTCTTCCACAGCAGGGGAAAGATGAGGCCGCAGTTCTCCAAGAGGAGGCAGGCAAGAAGCAATCGTTGCAGTTAGGTGGGTTTAGCAGATGTCTGTGCTTGGTGGGGGGAGATCAGGGTTCAGCAGAAGATAAGTAACCATTGTCTCTCTTTTCTCCCTTACCTCCAGAGCAACAGCTGGCTCAATTGACACAACAAGTGGCCCAGACAGAGCAGCACCTGAACAATCTGATGGCCCAGCTGGACCCCCTCTTTGAGTGGTGAGGAAAGTAATGACTTGTGAATTTGCGGGGATATTGGGGCAGGTGAGAGGAATGGGGACATAGATTGGACAGCCTCTGAGTGGACATTTCTGCAGTGTGACTACTCTGGCTGGAGCCCAGCAGGAGCTTCTGAACATGAAGCTATGGACCATTCACCAACTGCTCCAAGATAACAAGCCAGACAAGGGCATGGAGATTCCAGAACCAGGTAAAGGGTTGGGAGGTGAGTATGGTGGAGGTGGAGACAAAGTCTCTGAAACTGGAACACACTTGATCTTTCCCCTCACAGAAGCCAGCATACCCTTTCCTGAGGACTTACGTCTAGAGGAGGACGAGGAGGAGCCTGTAAACTGGAGCACAGAGACATGGAACCTAGCCACATCTTGGGAGGTGGAGCAGGGGCTAAGGAGAAGGTGCAGCAGGCCTGCAGCAAAGGGCCCCAATCACAGCCCCAGCCGGGAAGGAGGGACCACAGCTGAGGGTTTAGTAAAACAAAGTCTGTTGTTGTGACTGGGTGCTTCTGTGTGCTTTTTCCATCCCAGCTGGTCGTACACACCCATACTAGGTGCCTAAGGACAACTGGGCCTTCTTGGAAAGCTTCCCTTATTAGGACAAAAAGAGGCTGCCTTCCAATGTGAGAGCAGAGAAGATAGAGGGAGCTCCAGTTCTTTTCCTGGTATTCCTGAGGGCACCAGCATGCCAGGCTTCAGGGCTTGAAAATCCCTTTTCTCATAGCAAAACTGAGACAGAAAGATCTTTCCAAGAAAAAGAAAAAAAACTTTACTAAATCCAGTGAAAAAATAAACTATAGAAACACAACATAAAAATAGCCACATTTACAAAGCTGCAACCTTGATAAATGACTGGCCATAGACACAGCACCGAGTTTATCAGTCCCAAGTCCCCTCATTTATGTCAAGGGCTGGTTCAGCAAAGGTTCAGTTGGGTCTTGACTCATAGGAGCTGGTCAAATGACCCAGAATAGCTTAGTCCCAGGAAAACACAAAATGAGCCTTGTCAAACCATGAAGGGTTCTGTGTTTTGTTTAGTACTGAAGAAGATTCCTTTGTACACCTGGCTCTGACCTATTCCTGAAGTATCCTGAGTTCCAGAATTTGTAAGATTCCTCTAGTTCTTCCGGCTGCTGTGGAGAGAAGTCAGTCAGTCCAGGCACTAGCATGAGCACTATATTCAGACAAGATCACCCCTGGGATTGGGGGCAGGGGTCCCAGACAGATGTAGGACATGAAATAGGATCAGAACTGCTCATTTCCAGCTTGTGGGCCTCATCACAGCACTGTTCCTGAAGGAAGGCTAAACTTACTTGATAGCCAAAGTCAGACTGTGGTACCAGCGTGACAACTCCTCCTGGTCTGTGGACATGAGCAGTAGCTTCTCGTAAGGGAAGGACAGCTAAGGAGAGACCACCTCTTAGTGCGTGGTTCAGAAAGGTCCAGGCAAAAGCTGAAACCCTTGCTGTTTCCATGGAGGTAATTCAGGGATGAGATGAGAACTAAACATCAAGCCCCAGCAATCCTCTCAACGTAGATGGTTCTGTTCCTACAAAAAGGGACCCAGGCCAAGGAGATAAGGTGGTCCATAAGCATTTAAGAGATATTTTGGGCCTAGTTACTTACACTGAGCAGTCCACCACAAGGGCCTCCTGAGTGGCCAAATACCCTTTGGAGTTGACATTGGGCCATGGGGTAGAGGGCCCTGCAGGAAAATGTGCCACTCTGCAGCAGGTGCAATGGAGGTCGAGGCTTGGCCATGAGGAGCACATCGGAGAAGAGGAAGAACATGCGAGGCCGAGGCTCCCCACGGGGAGGCACGACCAGCAGCCAGCCCTGGCGTAGGAACCAGCGCCCTGGGGGATGGGAGAGCTATTATTCTGGTGCAGCTCCAGGACCCATGGAATAGAAGGAAAGGGAGGCTGAGAAAATAGGGGTATGTGCTGGCTCTATAGAGGAAGAGGGGTAAGAGAGGGGCAGGTGAGGATTGGCGGGGAAGTACGCAGACTACCTGAGGTAAGCCCCTTTGCTTGGCGTCCACTGAGCAGAGCCTGGACACGCCGGAGGTGCTGGTCATTCTTCTGTTTCTGACCAATGCTGTGGACTCTCTGGGCAGTCTCACTTACCAGCCGGGCAGCCCCTGCAATAACATCCCCCACCTCACTCCCAACACACTTTTGACTTTGGGTGACTGGTGATAGTGAAGACACCTGGAGGAGACCAGGGTCAGGGTCTAACTTCTTGAAGAAAAGGCAGGGCAATAGGGACACTGTATACATGTTGATGGAAGATAGGGACATACCAGACATTGTTGGATGTCAGAATCAGAAAGGGATACAGAAGAGGAAGCCTCCTGCCTGAGCTGCAGAAGAGCAAGAACCTACGTGTGAGCTGTTTGTGGTCAGGGCTGTTGGGACTTGTGTTTTCAGCCAAAGCAACGACGAGATTCTCATACCTGGAATTGTGCAGTGGGACATCTATGAGAGGAGGTAGAGCTGGCAAAATTCCCCCATCTGATACAAAGATCACCCTCTATACATACTTCAGTTGCAAGGCCAAGAAAGATCTGCTTCTGGCTATTGTATCCCCCTCTTCCATCTGGGACTCAGAGCTTGGGCTCACACTACATGGCCCTCTTGCACTCCACACTTAAGAATCAATGGCAGACTGACCATAGTTTGGGAGGCCAGCTGGGAAGGTGAAAGTCAATCAACCCAAGGAGGATGCTACAGACAACCTGACTATAAGCTCTTAACTCAGGCTTAACACAGAGACAGAAATTCTAAGGTTGGGCAGCCCCTTATCTCAACAAACTTTTCCAGATATTCTGTCTAAGGCCCTAGTACAGGCCCCTCACTTCAATGTAGAGTTCCACGATCCCAGCTGAGGGCCTGAGGCTGCAGACCCTGGGTACTCCAGTGGGTTCACATTTACTCTTGCAAAAGGTTTTTAGAAGCAATTTGGCTCAAGGGAGAGGCAGGGGATTGGGATAGATCCCAAGGCAACCCACAAAGCTGAGGGCAACATTCATATAGATGCGGAGAGGTTGGTTTGAATCAAGGCAAGTTCACTCACTGCTGGAGCCGCTGAAGAGGCAGAGAGAGCAGGTCCTGGAGCTGAAGGCCCCCAAACTCAGGGCGGCCTTCCTGAAGCCGCACGAACCTCCGGAAATGTTTGTTTTTCTTTAGCTGCTCCTGGTGGGGGAAAGGGTTGGCAGCAGGGAGACAAGTCACTCCTTTTATTGCATTCATCTGTGTACACATTCCCAGCCTTCAGTAAGCTGTGTGCTCCTGAGAGAAACCCTGTCTCCCTACAGGTAACTTAGCACAAAGCTGGGCACCCAGAGGGCTCTGTAAGTGCAGGAAATGTATGCATGGAATTTGGGTCTCCAGATGAAGAGGAAATGTAAGTGTCAAAAGAGGAAGAGGGGACAGATTTGAGGTCATCTCCAGGTTACCTTCAGGGTGGTCTGGGACCTCTCTGTGTTGGCAGCAAATTGGGTGTAGAGCTCCAGGTGGCGGCAGAAGCCTTCCAGCCCTCGGCCCCAGTATCCTCCCTCCAGGTAGGAAAGCAGCTCTCTGTGAGGCAAGGGCAGTAAAGGCGCAGCCCAAGAACTACTCAAGCACCACCTCATTTAATCCTCTTATTAGGCTAGCACACCCTGGAGGTGGTAGTGCTATTACCCCATTTTACAGATGGAGAATCACAGCAGGTTAAGGCACTGGGCCAAGGCCGCAGGTGAGCTAATTGGCAGGCTCCGAATACGAACCTGAGTCTTTCTGACTGCAAGCTCTGTGCACTGCCAGAGGCCAGGGCGCACTCTCCTTCCCTCTCCCCGCGCCTATTCCACTCACTGGCTAGCGCCGTAGATGAGCTCCCAGGACCCGAATAGGGCCTGACGCTCTTGTGGTTGCAAGGTCCCCTTGGCTTTCAGGATCCCCAAGAAGTACTGCGGAAGGAGAGAATATTGGTATCATACCCTGGAGGAGGCTAACACCAAGGCGCGGCCAGAAAATGTAGAAGTCAGCCCGAGCTCCCTACATACAGGAGGAAAGCCCAAGACCGCCATACTAGGGGTCACCAACCTCGCAGAGACCCTCCCACACCTTGGGGTCCCCGCCCATCCAGGCGCCCACCGTGGCCACCAGCTCCAGCTGTTCCTGGTATCGCCGCTCAGTCTCCAGCAGCTCCCGGGCGGTGCAGGCGCGTTTCCGCTCCCAGCGGGCTCGCTGCTCTTGCACTGGGCACCGAGCGCCGGGTCCCGGGCTCTCCATGCCGAGCTGAGGGATCTACACTTCCGGCCGCAGCCCGCCGGAGATTCAAATTCCAACCGCTCCGGGACCGCAGCACGGAGCATGCGCGGCAGCCAGCCGCACGCCGCCCGGTTTCCTCGGCCTCCGCCCCGCCCCGCTGCAAGGGCGACGCTGTGGGTGTGCGGGGCCCGGCCGGGGCAAGGCCTGGTGGGGCGGATGTGCTGCCCTCCGCTGGGTGGCACTAAGTTGGGGAAGCAGTCTGGACTTTGAGTGAGGAGACTTGGGGGTGCAGATGTTGGCTGGGCCTCAGTGTCCAATCTGTAGGATTGGGAAGGGGGCGATAATTACGGAGCGCATTCTGTCCTGGGCCCGTGCCAGACGCCAGCGGGGGTCAGTCGTTCCCAATGCTTTCACTACTACTAGGATCCCTCACGGGTCACAAAGTTTGAAATATTTTGGCCCCTGGACAAAAGTTTATAGGTTTTACTCATTTTCACGTTTCATACAGATCCAAAACTTGACAGCCAATTAGCTTCTGTTCAGCAGGTGTCAATAACTAATCAAGTGATTTGGAATTGATGTGATTCTGGCCAAAGGCAAAAGCTTGGAGTTGATTAGTCTGTGCTGTTTAGTCAAAACTAAAACGTAGTATATTTTCCTTACTTGGGCCTTTTGAAAAATTGGCAGTAGTCCTAGAGGGTGCATTGGCAGTGCCATTTTGTTAGTATGTATTAGAAATCTTCAAATGTGGCCGGGCGCGGTGGCTCACGCCTGTAATCCTAGCACTCTGGGAGGCCGAGGCGGGTGGATCGCTCAAGATCAGGAGTTCGAAACCAGCCTGAGCAAGAGCGAGACCCCCGTCTCTACTATAAATAGAAAGAAATTAATTGGCCAACTAAAAATATATAGAAAAAATTAGCCGGGCATGGTGGTGCATGCCTGTAGTCCCAGCTACCCGGGAGGCTGAGGCAGAAGGATTGCTTGAGCCCAGGAGTTCAAGGTTGCTGTGAGCTAGGCTGACGCCACGGCACTCACTCTAGCCCGGGCAGCAGAGTAAGACTCTGTCTCAAAAAAAAAAAAAAAAGAAAGAAATCTTCAAATGTGCCTATATTTTTCCCCTAGCAATTCCACTTCTAGGAATGCATCCTAAAGAAATAGATATGTGCACAAAATCATTTGTATCCGGATGTCTGGCACAATGTTGTTTGTAACAACAGAAAACTAGAAACCGCCTAAATGTCCAGTGGTAGAGAATTGGTTAGGAAAAGTATGGAAAGGAATAATATGAAAGCATTAAGAAATATGAAAGCATTAAGAACGATGTTGTAGGGCCGGGCGCAGTGGCTCACGCCTGTAATCCTAGCACTCTGGGAGGCAGAGGCGGGAGGACCACTCGAGGTCAAGAGTGAGACCCCGTCTCTACTAAAAATAGAAAGAAATTAGCCGAGCATGGTGGCAGATGCTTGTAGTCCCAGCTACTCGGGAGGCTGAGGCAGAAGGATTGCTTGAGCCCAGGAGTTGGAGGTTGCTGTGAGCTAGGCTGATGCCAGGGCACTCTACAGCCCAGGCAACAGAGTGAGACTCTGTCTCAAAAAAAAATGATATGCTACCCAAAGTAATCTAAAGATTCAATGCAATTCCTATCAAAATACCAATGACATTCTCCACAGAAATAGAAAAAAATCCTAAAATTTGTGTGGAACCACAAAAGACCCTGAATAGCTAAAGCAATCCTTAGCAAAATGAACAAAGCTGGAGGCATCACACATCCCACTACCAGACTTCAAAATGTACTACAAGCCTATAGTAACTGAAACAGCATGGTATTGGCATAAAAATAGACACATAGAGCAATAGAACAGAGAACCCATAAGTTAATCCATGTATATACAGCCTACAAATAATATGGAGAGGGATAAGAGCGGAAGGCATTAGAGTCTCCAACACAGACTAATCCCTTCTCATCTTGTGCATCCCCTTCAGTTCTACTATGCTGAGAGTGGACTAAATAAAGACATGTCCCATAAAGACATATCCATATCCATGTCCTGACCCCAGGACCTGTAAAAGTGATCTTATTTGGAAAAAGATGGTTGCACATATAATTATGTTAAGGATCTTGAGATGAGAGCATCCTGGATTATCTCAGTATGCCCCAAATCCAATGGCAAGTGTCTCTATAAGAGGCACCCAGTGGAGATATAGGGACAAAAGGAGGTCATGTGAGGTTGGAGGAAGACATTGGGGTTATGCAGCCACAAGCCAAAGAATGGCTGGAGCCACCAGAAGATAGAAGAGACAAGGAAGGATTCTTCCCCCGAGTGTTCATAGGGAAGACCCTTTGCTGAAGCCTTGACTTCAGACTTCTGGCCTCCAGAACTATGAGAAAGTAAATTTCTGCTGTTTTAAGCCACGCAGTTTGTGCTAATTTGTTATGATAGCCCTAGGAAACTAATACAGATAGTGAAGTGGGCCAGAGCTACAGGTCAGCCTCAAAGCCCCAGAAGGGCTTTGACCAGTCTTTGCTCCCAATCCCCAAAGACTGCCCCACCAGTGAAAAGCTCCCTCCCCTGCAACCTTGGGATAAGCAGAGACGTGTTTTAGTAACATGGCCCCTAAGTGTTGGAAGACATAGACCCTAATGACCCAAGACTTGGTCTCTATAACAACTGCAGAGAGGTCCTGCACCAGGTGGGGGATGCCCCCGTCTGTGGTCCTGAGTACACTCTGTCTCAACCTGGGGAGACTCAGGAAACAGGAACTCTGGGAGCACAAACCTGTTTGAGGGGTTGGCAGACTCCCAGCTGTAAAGGCATGATCCAGGGTCAGAGTCCACATTCTCCACCCAGCCAAGAAACATGGTCACACAGAGACAGAGAGCTAATGAGAGAAACAGAGCCATAAGGAATCGCATTTGGAAAATCAATGAGCTGTAGTAGAGAGAGAGCTGCACCTACAGGCAGATTGTGCTCTGAAATACTGAGAAAAAGCCCCAGGGATGTGGGGACAGAAAGAGTGCTGCAGACACATGTACAAAGAGTTGCTGATGGATCTAAAATAGAAAAAGAAAAACACTGAACTATTCAGAACATTTGGAAAGAGGAAAAATGAACTAAAGCTGAGATTGGTGGGAGAGAAACATGTCCAGCCATACAGCCTCCAGACTCTAGTTAGCATGGTGCTCTGTCTCTGCCCCTTGATCTCTTCCACCTCAATCGGATTGGTCATTACCACCTCCTGTCTTGTACAGGCCCATCCATTTCAGATATTACCGTGTGCTTTCCATGTGTCAGGGTCAAGGGAGAGTGCTAATGACATAGCTAACCAAGACAACCAACTGACCATCCAGAGTACACACTGGATCACAAGTTGGCTCTTAATTTGGCTCCAGAAATGGCATCCTAGAATCTTAGGCTGACTTACTCCTAAGATAACTGCTTGGAGGACAGCTGTTATTCAGCCATACAAGTTTTGGTGTAGCATATGATGTCACTCTGATATAAAACAGATAATTTGGGCTTCCATAAAAATGTGATGTTATGCTTCTGGGATAGTTGTTGTTTGACATACACAGGTCATTGGCAAAGAGCTCCCTGAGGGCAGGGAAGACATATTAGTCAATTTATATTTCTCAAACACCTGGCAAGGTCATCTGCAGAGAGAAAATGCTTAATAATGGCTGTTGAATAAAAGACTGACTCAGTCAAATAATGAACCCTGCTCTTATGCTATTAAAGCAGATAAAATGTCATAAATCACCCTCATATGAGTTAGATGGTGGACAGGGTTATTATTGAGGGTAGGCATAGAACTATGGTGGCTCAAAGGCACTGGAGATCTTTTCTGGACTGGTAGTGGAAGGTTGGTTAAGGAAGGTTTCCTGGAGGAGGTGGCCTTTGAGCTGAGTCTTGAAGAATAGAGAAGAGATTTAGACAGGGGAGACAGTAAAACTATTCAACTATTTAACACAGTAGTGGGTGCACAAGCACCGACCCATCAGAGTTGAAACTGGCTGAGGTACTCAAGTGGCGTCCTGGGGCCCCTGCTGTGCCAGGCACTACCCCCTTAGATAAGGGATCATGAGGTCTGGAGGGCCCCTAGAGAGGAGGTGGGATGGCAAGGGCACCCTGGAGCTAGGGGCTGTGGCTATATGCCAACAGGATTACAAATATTTCAAAATATTTAATTAACCTACACAGCCATGCTGGTGCAAGCCTGCTGAATATCAGCCCTCGATATGGACCTGAAATGGCCTTATTCTCGGTGGTTCATTGAAGCCACATGGGCTTTGGTAGCACATGAGCTACAGAACAGTAGGAGTTGTTCTCTGTTCAATGCTGCATCCATATGTAGGGCCTAGAACAGTACCTGGAGGATTAGAGGACGCTCAATAAATGTTCATTAAATAGGCAGACTGGGAACCCCGAGCCCATTCTTGGGGTGCTCACACTCTTCTACCCTGTCTCCTTGCACCCAGCCTCCCCTTGCAACCCATGTTCCACCCTGGCCCTCAACATGCCCTAATGTGAGAATTGGATTCTGTTACTCTCCTGCTCAACATATTTCATGTCTCCCCTTTGCCCAGAATACCATTCTCCCTGCTGGTCTTACCAGTTGGTACTACTTCTTCTTCAAGGCCATGATCAAATTTTGCCTACTTCCGTATTGCCTTCTGAGACAGAATTAATCTCTCTTCCCTCAATATTATATTATGATAATGTTTGCCCTCACTCACTAAACTGTAAGCCCCTCAGGGCAGGGACTGTGTCTTATTCATTTCCATAGCCCAATGCCTGACATATGGTAGGTACTAAATAAATATTTGTGGAATGCAAGAGTAAATGGCATTCCATGGAGCAAGAACTGGATTAACAAAGGTGGTAAAAGGTTTGACGAAAAAATAAATAGTTCAATTTGGCTGGAGTATGAGGGAGACTTGTAGGAGATAAGATGGAAAGGTCTCTTGGATAAGGTTTAGAAGAGACTTGGAAGTCAGAAGGACGAGATGGGCATACTTTGGTAGGCAGTGGGCACTGGGGAGCCAATGAAGGTTTTTGAGCAGGGGAGTATTATGATGAAAAATACATTTAGGTTAAATCCAGCAGAGTCCCTCTCATACATATACTCATTTTTCATTCAAGCTCAAATGTGCCTCCCAGCTACCCACCTACCTAACTCACCCTCAGGTTTCCCTAGCTGCTTTTCCTATCCCTCTGTCTGCTCCCTGGCTGGGCCAGGCGTGTATACATGGGCTGTTTTCCCTGTCAGCTAGAGGATATGGGGACCCAGCCCCTCTACCTCTCCCCTTCCCTGCCTGGGGCTGGGAAGCAGGCCAGGGTTAGCTGAGGCTGGCTGGCAAGCAACCAGGCAGTGCCAGGGAGAACCTGTACAGTGCCAGTTTGTGCCTTGGGTTCCAAGCTGAGCCCATGACCCTGATAACCTTCTGCCTGCACACACACCTGGCCCTCACTCCACCCCGATCCGGGTTTTGGTATCGGGGAGGGGGCACAGAGCCAGACAGACCTGCGGGACTTTGGCTCCATCTCTACAAAAGGGCACTCTGTGAGTCAGCCTGCTCCCCTCCAGGCTTGCTCCTCCCCCACCCGGCTCCTGTTTCCAATGCACGTATAGCCCGTCCACACCGTGTGCTGGGATACCCTGCAGTCAGCCACATGGCTCCTGTGTGCCCCAGCCCTTGTCTCCCTCTGCTGATTCCCGCCCCTGCTTCAGGCCTTACTGTACAATTGCTGCTGTCACTGCTGCTCCTGGTGCCTGTGCATCCCCAGAGCACGCTCCAGTTGCAAGGGGATCTTCCCATGGGAGGAGGTTCATCTGGGGAAGATGACCTACTGAGCGAGGAGAATTTGTCCAGTGCCGAGGATCCTCCTGGAGAGGATGATCCACTTGGAGAGGAGGATCCACCTGAAGTTAAGCTTGAACCAGGAGAAGACGACTCCCTGAAGTTAGAGGATCTACCTACTGTTGAGGCTCCTGGAGATACTCAAGTCCCCCAGAACAATGCCCACAACGACAAAAAAGGTAAGTGGCCATCTGCCTCCAAATCTAGGCTCCAGGAGGTTCATGCCTCCCTTCCCTATCCCCTCGCCTAGGCAGGGGCCATCCAGGGAAGGAGAGGTGCCTGTACTCTGACAGTCCTTGCCAGGCAGGGAAGGGGAGAGGCAGAGGAGCTGGGCCCCCTCATCCTCTAGCTGAGAGGCAAAGCAGCTCATGTATACATGCCTGGCCTAGCCAGGGAGCAGACAGAGAGGTAAGACAAGCAGCTAGGGAAGCCTGAGGGTGAGTTAGGTAGGTGGGTAGCTGGGAGGCACATTTGAGCTTGAATGAAAAACTGAGTATGTGTATTAGTATGAAAGCTACAAGGGGATGGATGGGGAGAGAAAATAAAAGGGGTACAGATGGAGAGAAGTGAGCTGGAAGAGATGGGAGAGAACAAAGGGGGAGACTGGAAAGGAGAGAGAGAAAAAATAGGCCAGGCGCGGTGGCTCATGCCTGTAATCCTAGCACTCTGGGAGGCTGAAGCAGGAGGATCGCTTGAGCTCAGGAGTTCGAGACCAGCCTGAGCAATGGTGAGACCCCCATCTCTACTAAAAATAGAAAGAAATTAGCTGGACAACTACAAATATATATAGAAAAAATTAGCCGGACATGGTGGCGCGTGCCTGTAGTCCCAGGTACTCGGGAGGCTTAGGCAGTAGGATTGCTTAGCCCAGAAGTTTGAGGTCGCTGTGAGCTAGGCTGCTGCTACGGCACTCTACCCCAGGCAACAGAGTGAGACTCTGTCTCAAAAAAAAAAAAAAAAAAAAAAAAAGGGTGGAGAGTGGGGACAGAGTGTGAGGTGAAGAGAAGAGGAAAGACTGAGGGGTGGAGTGGGTACTAGGGGGTGAGCTAGAATAGCTTGCAGATATCATCTCATCTTCGGTCTGCAATGAGGAAATTGAGACGTAGGAAAAAGGAAACAGCAAGTAGAGGAACCTGCCATCTCGACTCCCAAGCCAGCAACTTTGGGAAAGGAGTTGGGGACCAGACAAGGCAGAGGGATGAGTGGGGAGGAGAGAGGAATAAGGGAGAAAGGAAAGACTGTCTCCTGATTAGGACCTCAGGGCTGAGGCGCACACTCACTTTACAGACCCTAAGACAGCGGTTGCAAACTGGTGGGATTGCTGTGTGGCCTCCCCAGCTGTGGTGTTATGTCTGGTTGCAGTCTATTGTGCTTTATACCTGGCCCGCTTCAGGCGTGTTACCTTTTATGCCCTGAAAGGCATCTGAGTTTGCGAACCTCGGTCGATTAGAGGGTCCCACCCATTCCGGCTCCAGGGAAAGGACTGGGCTCTAAGATCGGCCTGTTCATCCTTCTCACTTGCAGGGGATGACCACAGTCATTGGCGCTATGGAGGTGAGACACCCACGCCCTACACAGACCCAATTTGGGAACCCAGCTCTGCTGATCTACCCCACAACTATGCCGGAACACGGGTCCTGGGCGTCCCAGCCATAGCCCGCTGCCTGTCCCCGCCCACGTCCCTGATTTCTAGTTCCCGCTCCGAAGTCTCCTGACTCCACCCCTTCACTTTTTCTACCCGGGTTCCCTAAAAGTTCCCGACCTAAGTCATCAGACTTCCTCACCGCATTATCCCACCCCAGGCGATCCGCCGTGGCCCCAGGTGTCCCCAGCCTGCGCCGGCCGCTTTCAGTCCCCGGTAGATATCCGCCCCTCGCTAACCGCGGTTTGCCGGGCCCTGCGACCCCTGGAACTCCTGGGCTTCGAGCTCCCGGCACTCCCAGAACTGCGCCTGCGCAACAATGGCCACACAGGTGAGGGGAGCTCCCGGCTGAGCCTCGGCGGTCCAAGCCTCGGGACGCTGCAAGACTACCCGGGATCCGGTGCGGCCTCCCGAGCAGGACGGTCGATCAGGCGGAGCTTGGGGATTGGGTTGGCCCTCGGGGCGCCGCGGGGTCCGGCTCACCTGCCTCTCCGCACGCAGTGCAGCTGACTCTACCTCCCGGGCTAGAGATGGCCCTGGGTCCGGGGCAGGAGTACCGGGCCCTGCAGCTGCATCTGCACTGGGGGGCTGCGGGTCGCCCCGGCTCAGAACACACCGTTGACGGCCACCGTTTCTCTGCCGAGGTGAGCACGGAGCTGTCCGAGTAAGGGCACAGGGGCGGGGTGGGGCGGGGCGGGAGATCTGGCCCACTCCTACCCTCGTGTCCTTTGCAGATACATGTGGTTCACATCAGCACCGCATTTGCCAAAGTTGACGACGCCTTGGGGCGCCCGGGAGGCCTGGCCGTGTTGGCCGCCTTTCTGCAGGTACCAGACCCTGGACACGCCCCTACTCCCTGCCTCCCCACACTCCTGGACCCAGCATATCTTGTCCCCAGAGATCCCATCCCAGCAAGCTCACCCTGGCCCCTGGCTATCAGCCTCATTCATTCATTGGTTCATTCGTTCAACACTGTGACTGTAAACAGGCACTGGACCACCACAAGGATTCAAAGGCCCTGGGTCGTTGCCTCTAAGGAGCCCACAGCCAGTGGGGGAGGCTAACATAACAGATATATACAAAGGACACGGAGTAAAATTAGTGGTCACAGGGGAGGCAAAACTCCTTCAGTAGTGGGGAAGAAAAGGAAGTGTTCCAGGTAGAGACAAGAGTATGTGCAAAGACTCAGAATATGGCCTATTTAGGGAATGGCAGATGCAATAGCCTGGGCATCAGGGAGAGTAATTTCTGTAATATTCTAATGACCCATCATTTCCCCTTTGTGAAATGCAGTATTTAGTGACCTCTTTGGCCTTTAGTAGTCAAGGCTACATACTCAATGATTAGAGGTGGCCAGTAAAGTGAAGGGGTGGTGAGATCCCTTCCAGGCTCACTCGCTGATTGTTTCATGCCAACCACACAGCATGAAGTTGAGAGAGGTGCCTCAGAAATAGCATGTCAAGACTTCACTCCAAAAGTCAAACACATGCATTATTAAGGTGAATGCAGAAGTAACACGAATACAAAGGTGTGTCATGGCTTTCTGTGGGGAACCATGGAGAGTGTGGAAGTAGCGATGAGTGAAACTGCATAAGGTTAGTTGGGCCCAGGTCACTGAGGGCCTAGTATCCTAGTGAAGTGGCCCCTCTCCCTCCTTCTATTCCAGCTGGGCATTGAAAGCCAGTCCACCAAACTTGTTTGCAAAGCAAGAGTGAATAGACTTTGAGTACTAACACATAAGATTTTATGTTTCCCCAGCATTCTCAGAGCTGAGGAATGGGGGAGGACTATGGGAGCCCCATGCCACATTTGGGACTCCCTGGTGTTCATCTTATGCTGTCATCCCCCAGGAGGGCCCGGAAGAAAATAGTGCCTATGAGCAGTTGCTGTCACATTTGGACGAAATCGCTGAGGAAGGTCAGTTTGTTGGTCTGGCCACTACCCTCGATGCCCTAGTTCATAGAGAACGGCCCTGGGGAGCCTCAGGTCTGAGGCTGGAGGTGGGCTCCCTCCCATGCAGGAGGGGACTGAGTGTGCATTGGCCCTCATCATGACAATGACTGTGAAGCTGACAGAGGCAAACAGGTGCAGGCAAACTGCCCACAACATGCTTGGTGGTTACAAACCAAACAAAAGCCAAAATTAGACCAAAAAAAAAAAAAAAAGATAAAAAATGGTGTTTGGAACTTTTGGGGTCAAGTCTGGAAAGCTAAATTTTTTCCAAGTATTGCCTACTTCTTTTTCATAAGCATCAAATATTTTGACTTTGTAAATACTTTTATTAGAAATCTTCTTTCCCTTCTCAGTCACTCCGGGTCATTTTAAACCTCACTTATTCTATGAGACCTTTGCGTTTTTGTTAAACTAGAGCAAACTCTGCCTTTGGAGTTTTTGTGTCTGCTTTATTATAGTTATAAATATTCATATTTGTTTATAAGTTATGCAGATCATTTTCCCTTTTTAATTCACACTGGGCTTAAATCTGTGGTGAAGCCTGTGGTGGCAGTGTGCAGGGAGAGTGAAGACGCGAGGGAGGACCTCAGCAGCTCTTGCTCCCTGAGGTCTCTTCCAGTCCCAGAGCCCTTTACTTTCTTTTGAGTCATGTCTTGTGGGAGGGGCCCGAACTCAGGGAAGAAGTGTCTCAGGGAGTTAACTTGGCTTCTCTGAGGTGAAGCTTCAAGGGGCGCAATGTAGGTGAGACCCCAACACAAGTCCTCTCCACAGGCTCAGAGACTTGGGTCCCAGGACTGGACGTATCTGCACTGCTACCCTCCGACCTCAGCCGCTACTTCCGATATGAGGGGTCTCTGACCACACCGCCCTGTGCCCAGGGGGTCATCTGGACTGTGTTCAACCAGACAGTGAAGCTGAGTGCCAAGCAGGTGGGGCTGGGTGTGGTGTTGACAGAGGGATTGTGGGGCAAAGAAATCTAGGATGAGGTAAGAAAGTGGAGAATGAAGACATCAAGGGGCTGGGAGGGGGGTATGGGAGATGAAGGGTGGCACTCTGAGGTGTTGGCTGCCAGGAGGCCTGGGACCCTTGTTTCCTTTCATGCCTTGAGCCTCCACCCCCACCCTCCCTAGCTCCATACCCTCTCTGGCTCCCTGTGGGGACCCAGTGACTCTCGGCTACAGCTGAACTTCCGAGTGACACAGCCTTTGAATGGGCGAGTGATTGAGGCTTCCTTTCCTGCTGGAGTGGACAGCAATCCTCAGACCATTGAGCCAGGTACATCTTTGTCTGGTGTCCCCTCAGCCACAGGTCCCTCACCCTCTCATGTGTCTTCATTTGTGCCATTGTCTGTCACTGGTGGTCACAGTGTGGCTCTAACATCTTCTTTTTCTCTGCAGTCCGCCTGAATTCCTGCTTTGCCACTGGTGAGTCTGTGCCGCTCCTCTTGCTGTTACTGGGAGACACCCCTCCCAGGGGCTAGCGAGGACCACCTCTGCTCCCCATCCTTTGCCGAAGACCAGACCTCTAACCCCAGTCCGATTCCAAGTCAGAACATGGGGTGGGGGATTCTGCCATTGTGAGAATGAAGCTCCAGAAATCTCCTAGCATCCCCCTCCCCAAACAACCCTTTTACTTAGCTTTTAGGAAGGAAAAATGGTGCTTATCTTACCCCTTCCCGTGTATCCACCCCTATGCCTCGGCTGGCCTCTTCTGGAAACGAAAGGCATTGGGGCTGCCTGAGAACTTGGGACAGGGCTTGGGGGGTGCACTGAAGCAGGCTTTGAGGAGCCCTGCAGACCTCTCCTCTCTCCCTCCCAGGTGACATCCTGGCCCTGGTTTTTGGCCTCCTCTTTGCTGTCACCAGCATTGCCCTCCTTGTGCAGATGCGAAGGCAGCACAGGTATTATACTGACTTCTCCCCCAGGCACAACCCCTAGCCCCTGTGGAGTCCAGAACACCAAGTTTCACTCACACTGCACTCAAGCGAGCTCATCCCGGGCCAGTTTTCTGATTAGGCTTCCCCGTTGTGTACACACAGAAGTGGGGCCAAAGCAGTTGTTAGCTACCACCCTGCAGAGGTCGCCGAGACTGGCGCCTAGAGGCCTGGAACTTGGAGGATGTGCAGAGAACCGGCTAGAGGAATCTGAGGGAAGCTGGAAACTCTGTCCTATCCTGCCCATTATACCACTTCCTTTTTAACCTCCAAAGACGTTTTTAAAATATTTCTAATAAAATATGTGGAAGTCACCTTTGTTCCTCAGAAGGATTGTATATTAATTTGCTATTGCTGCCGTTAACAAATTACCACAAACTTAGTGGTAGTGCAAATTTATGCTCTTCTACTTCTGGAGGCTCTTAAGTCCAAAATGAATCTTAGGGGCTAAAGTGAAGATGTCAGTAGGGCTGGTTCCTTCTGGATGCTCTGAAAACAGAATGTTTCCTTGCCTTCTTAAGATTCTAGAAGCCAACTGCATTTCTTGGCTCCTGGCTCCTTCCACACATCACTCCAACCTTTTGTTCTCATTGTCACATCCCCTACTAATGCCTTTGAACTTCTTGCCTCCTTTTTATAAAAACCCTTGTGATCACACTGAGCCTACCCAGATAACCCAGGATGATCTCCCCATCTCAGAATCTTAGCTTAATCACAAAATCTCTTTCCCATGTAAGGTAACATTTCACAGGATTAGGATGTGGACAATTTTGGAGGAGGGGCATTATTCTGCCTACCACAGATGTTATCGGGAAGGGGAAAGAAATGACTGATACCGTTGGAGTGGCCTTGCGCGCGCGTGTATGTGTCTGTTGGGGTCAGGGCAGACTATAGCCTCTAGGCTTAAAATCACACAGAGGTTTTTGGGTTAAATCTATGTCATGTCTTGTATTTTTGCCTTCAGAATGTATGGTCCGGCCAACTGGAGTAAGGCAGTGCTGCGGACGGCAGCTCCTTTGCCCCGCGGGGAGTAAGGGCCAGATGTCCCCCCAGGGCTATTGGCTTCTCTGTTTCACACAGCCTGTCCACGATCCCTCCTCAGTGAGCCCTGTGCTCCCACCCCATGGCTGCCAGTGAAAAGGACATCTCATCATGGAGCAAAGACCTAGGCCCTCTCATTCAGGAGTCTTCCAACTCCAGCAAAGAAAGGCTTAAAGGGCCCTGTGATGCCAGTACCATCAGTTTTATTGGATTGGGGTGGCCACTGTAGCCTGGCAGGGCAGGGCAGCCCTCACAGGTTGTTCAGTTCCAGCAGGGTCTGGTCCAGGGTCTGGTGAATCTCCACGTTCTCCTCCTTGGCACTGGCCAAGGTCTCTGTGAGGGGAAGCAGCAGGTGAGGAGGGGCAGGGGAGACATCAGGGGGAGACATGGGGCGGCACAGACAGGGGAAGGTGACATATAGACATGGAATGGGCTCGGACACACAGGAGGACACAGCATTCAGGGACCCCGGGGCCTCATGGGCAAACGGATGCACTGAGCAGGACAAGGGGAACAGGACAGACACAGATGCCTCACTCAAGGCCTTGGGGTCATGGAGGTGGGACAGGGAGACCTGAGTCATTGATTAATTTGCCCTCTTTCTTGAGAAGGTTTAAGAAAGTTGGAAACAGAAGGAAAGACAAAGACTGAGCCAGGAAAGGGAGGGCCAGACAGACAGACAGACTTGAGGCAGAAAACAGACCTGCAGCTGCAGTGAAAGCCCCATGTTGCTGATATCCAACGTTTTTCCAGACTTCATTCCAGACCTTTCACAACCTTCAAGCCCCTCCCAGCACCTCACCGCCCATTTCCCTTCCAGCCCTTCTGCCTGATCCTGGAAGCCCAGCTAAGTGCTCCCGGGTCAGTGGCGGGCACCAGGTGTGTGGAGGGGGGGGTCACACAGGCCCACATGCAGCGGTGAGAGTCAGAGGGCGACAGACTGGGGGAGTGCCATGCAGAGGGGTTTCAGTGTGGGTGGGCTCGGTGTAGAGGGGTGTGTCACAAGATGGGAGTGTCGGTAAGAGCCAGGGTCTCAGGAGTGAACCAGCGCTCTATGGAGGTGATGAAAGTGCTCTCTGGAGGGGAGGAAAACAGCATGGAGACCAAGTTCAGAGTTTATTAGGCAGCAAAGAGGGGTGGAGAGTGTGATAGACAGAAGGATGAAGCCAGTGCCAGAGTGGGTGGAGGGTATGATGGGGGCTCTCCCTAGGTTGCTCCCAGCCTGGCTGTGCAATGTTGGCAATTTTTGCTTCTCCTGCCTCCCCTTCCCCACAGAAAGAATGGAAAGGAGATGAGAGAAGGGGCTGGGGTGGCCACACTGGTGTGCAGCTCAGAGGGAGGTGATGTCATTGAGTGCGTTGTCCAGCTCCTCGCTGATGGCCTTGTACTTCATCTTCTGGGCATAGACTTCATCTGGGGGGTCCGGGGAATGGGGGACAGGTGGGAGTGTGGGGAGAGGGAATGGAGGGAAAGAGGAAAGGAAGGAAGGAGAGAGGGTAAAGGGAAGGAGAGAAAAGGATCAGAGAGAGGTAGACAGACAGAGTGAGAGAGACAGGCCAGAGAACAGGCTGGACAGCCTTCAGGGTTCCCTCCTTCCCCGTCTCTCTTTTGTCCTTCTTTGTACCCCAAATTTCTTCTCCCCCCAGAGGCCTGTGGGCATAGTGCTCTGGACAAGCAGGAATGCTTGCTTAAGCGGGAGAGGAAGGGTGCCAAAGCCTGAAAGGGCTACCATCCTAAAGTTGGAGATAAAATTGATGCTTGCCTGAGAAGGCTGGAAGCAAGAGAAGTGGGAAAGTTAAAGAGTTATCATAGAATAGACAGGCATAGAAAGGCACCTTTAGTCACAACACTGTCAATGATAGAAAGAGCCACAGGCTAACAAATATCTGGATGTTTGTTTTCACCAAATCTAGCTTAAAATAGTATTTTCCATTAATGTCATCATGCAAACCTACACGCTACATCAAATAGCTCTCTATTTAATAAAGTCTCCATGATGTGACTCTATTGTGTTACACTTAGAGATGGGATTGTCTAAATCAGTGTCACTCAGAGTGCAGTCGGGACCAGCAGCATCACCAGAGAGCTGGTTAGAAATGCAAATTCTCCAGCCCACATTCGGCAGTCACTTTGGAGTAGGACCCAGGGATCTGTGTTTCTAAAACCCTCCAGGTGATTCTTGTGCACAGTGACATTTGAGAAGCACTGGAGTTGATGTGAGTGGCCAGCTACAGCTACTGGAATTTGAATTGTAGGCCTAGCCCCCTGGAGTTTGTGGAGTCCTCAATGGTCCAACTGTAGTTTATTGGTGGCAAACAGAATGGGGTGAGAAGATGAGGGGCAGACTGATAGTCACGGGGGGTGTGGACCTACTTAAAAATGTCTGAGGGTATAAGGGGTATCCCTTTTACCTTCCAGATCATCAATGGTTTTCTCCAGCTTTGCAACAGACCTTTCAGCAAACTCTGCTCGGGTCTCAGCCTGGGAGTAAAGGCAGGGTGGGAGAAATGGGAAAAATTAGGCCTTCCTTGAGACCACTGGTCAACCTTCTCTCCATCCCTATGCCCACATTCCCTGCCACGGGCAGTCTCTGGCAGGGATCAGGGTGGCCTGAAGAAAGACTGGACACTAGAAGAGAACTCTCACCTCCTTCAGCTTCTCCTCCAGCAGTTTGATCTCCTCTTCATATTTATCCTCTTTGGTGGAATACTTTTAGGGACAGACATATGCTGTCAGTATATCATCTCCACAAATATTTCATTTCTCCACTAACCCCACAGGTTCCTCATGATCTTGCCTCTGTTGAGCACCCAGCCCCTCCCTGCCTGGGCCCATTGCCCCCTCCCCTGCAGGACCCGTCCTCACTGCCCTTCTACCCCCTTCTACCTTGTCTGCTTGGGCCTCCAGGGATTTCAAGTTGTTGGTAACAATTTTCAGCTCCTCCTCTAGGTCCCCACATTTACTGTAGGGGTGTGTGGCAGGGCGGGGTGTGAGGGCACAGTGAGGCCAGACAGTGGAGATGGCGCAGTGAGGGAGGGGTGGAGGAGAGAAGAGAAAAGCAAGGTTGTGAGAGTGACAGCAGGCAGAGTTTGGAAGCCCCAGGCTCTTCCTGACCCCCAGCCAGTGTGAGAGAACAGCCTGAGATGCTGAGCGGGAGGAGAAGGTGAGCTGAGAGAAGGCACCATTGCCCAGAAAGGTCCAGAGAGGTCACTACCTCCTCCTCTGAGGCCATCAGGGACTTGAGGGCCTGGTCCATGGTTCGAAGTTCCTCCTCCAGTTGCCTTGCTCGGCTGGGGGCAGCAGGCAGGAGTCAGAGGACAGGATCTGTCCCTATGTCCCCAAGCCTGGGACACTGCCTCCCCAGTGTACAGAGGGCCCCACGGGCACTGGCTCAGGCCGAGTGTCACTTGTTACCCCAGGGTATCTTTACCTCTCGGCCACCTCAGCTCTCTCTTCTGAGCGCTCCAGCTCTCCTTCCAGGATCACCAGCTTCCTGGCCACCTGGGAAGTGGGAGAGAGAAAGAGTGGATCAGTGGTGGATGACTGGGGGTGTCTGGGGCTTGGCAGTGAGAAGGAAGGGGGACAGGACTGTCACCTCCTCGTATTTGCGATCTGAATCCTCAGCGATGTGCTTGGCCTCCTTCAACTGCATCTCCTGCAGCTCCATCTTTTCCTCATCCTTCATGGCCCGGTTCTCAATGACCTTCATTCCTCTGAGAGGCAGGGAGAAGAGTGATTGTGGGTCAGGACCAGAAGAGACAGGATCCCTACCCCCACCACCGGCCCTCCCCGCTCATGGCCCCCTGCCCACCTCTCGCTCTCATCAGCTGCCTTCTCAGCCTCCTCCAGCTTCTGCAGGGCGGTGGCCAGGCGCTCCTGTGCCCGGTCCAGCTCCTCCTCTACCAGCTGAATGCGGCGGTTCAGGGAGGCCACTTCTGCCTCAGCCTGTGGGTCAGAGGGCAGAGGGCAAAAAGGCTTTTGTCTGCCTTGGATGAGAATCAGAGAGGCTCCAGAGGATGGCAAGAATCTTCTTAGGAAAGAACCTAGGCTCCTGCTACTAGACTTTTAACCTATTTTTTCCCCAACCAAGCATCTTCTGCCCAGCCTCTGTGCTGCAGCCAAAAACATGCATTCCTTGACAAGCTCCACTCCCCTGCTACAGGGCCTCTGGCATTGTGCATGATTATCTGCACGCAGGTCCTCTGTCCCCTGTGAGAGCACTCCATGTGCTGGGACTGGGTGGGAGGCAGCTCTGATTCCTTCACAGCAGAACCTGGCCCAAGTAAGGGGATGGGGAAGATTCAAGCCAACCAGGTTTTACTGCCGCTAAGAATAGCCAGTCACAGAATCAAGCTCAGTGATGTCACTGGTTGCCAGACAGACTCCCAGCAAAAGGCCCAAGAGACAAGCCCCGCCTATAGGGAACATCCATGGCTGTGGCAAGCAGGTCCCTGCCAAGGCCAGGAGACAGCTGGGACAGTGCAGGGGCAGTGTGAGGGATGGATACTCAGCCCCAGGTCTTGCAACATGGAGGCAAAACCATGGAGGTTTTGGAAAAGGGCCAAAAAACTTGATGATACACTGGGAAAATGGGAGGGCAGAGCAAGGTGGGCCCCCATAAAGGAAAATGAGAGAAGCAATGCAGTCTGGTGTTAAGAGCATCAGCTCTGAGTCAGACTGTTGTCTGTGAGCCATGGCTCAGCCACTGGACACTTGTGTGACCTTGGGCAACTTATTTAGCCTCTCTAAGCCTCAGTTTCCTCCTTAATAAGTTGGAGTTAATAATAATGGTTCCTTCTTTTTAGGGCTGTTCTGAGATAATATGGTGCTTCTAATACTTGATTAATCAACAGGACTCGATTAATCATCTGGGAGGCTTATGAAACCAAACAGGTTCTTTTGCTCCATGCTAGATCCACTGAACTGAGATCTCCAGGGTGGGTGCTTGGGAATCGTCTCTCTCTTTCTTTTAAAAGGCCCCCAAGTGATTCTGATGATAAGCCCAGTTTTGGAAATAGTAAAATAATATGCAGAAAGCACCAAGCACATTGCCTGCACAGGGTCCACACTCAATAAATGTTAGAGTATCCCTGCCTCTCCCTCAAAACCAAAGACACAGAGACGCCGAGATTTCAGACTGGAAAGGAGGAAGCATGAGTGTAGGGGAAGGAGTGAGTGGGGCGGGAGGAGCTGGTGGCAGCACTGGGGCAGAGGGCCTGGAAGCAGGTCCTGGGTGGCACTGTAGGGCAGGAGAAACACAGCACCATATATAGAAAGTAGACTTAGTTTGTCCTGCAGGTGCTGAAGGCACCTGGAGCTTGGCCACCTAGAGTGACAAGAGCCCATCATGGGCACAGGGCCGGATGACTCAGTGTGGAAGGATTCTGGGGACAGCATTGGGGATTGGGAAGGATAACTCTGGGGGACGTTGGAGGACTACTCTAGAGAAAGCTGAGACTCTGTAAAAGAAAAACTCTCTTCGTGGTGGTAGGGGGACAAACGACTCTGAAAAGTTTGGGAAGTCCTGGGGTCCTTGTCGTCATGGGACTGATATTGTCATTTCCTGGTCCTCAAGCTCTTCCCAGTTATGAATGCCATTGTCTAACCACAGGACCGAAATTACTGTCCCCACTGGACAAATTGGAAGCAAGAGAGAAAGGAGAAACTGAGGCACTGTGTAAATTAAGTTCCTGGGTTCAAGGTCACATGGTAAGTTTGGGCAGTCTTTCCTATCTGCTTCTGGCACTGCTGCTCTGCTTCCCCAGCTCTGGCCCTGTGTGCCCTGCTCCCCTCCAGCCCCCACCCAGCTCCTTGGGTTTCGGTTTCCAGTCCTGCCTCCAGCTGCACTGGGCCTTGGTTATTTATAGAGAGTCAGATGCCCAGGGCTGTGTTTGCTAGCAGCTGCAGGTCAGTTCCCTCCCAAGTGCCAGGGCCGGTGGAGAACCAGAACTGGGGGCTGGAGGTCAGAGAAATCCAACCCTGGGGGCTGGGGAACAGGGAGAATGGTCAACACAAACAGTAATGTCATTTCTGATGCTCAGATCATGCTTTATGCTAATCCTCCCATACACCCCAACCATAGGTTCATCCTAAAATAATCAAGTGTGGAAGGCAGATGGGGAAATGGAGGCAAAGAGTGGTGAAAGTAGGATGTCCAAAGCTATATGGCCATTCTCCTACCTTAAGGTGGGTTTTGGGAATGGTGGGAGGTAGAGAAGTCTGGTTGGGGTTGTAGGGTGGGCAGAGAAATCTCAGGGTAGGCAAGATCTGCCAAGATAGCTGCTTTGGCATTTGTGGCCCTGTCCCTCTGCCCTGTGGCCTGGCGTGGTCTCGAGGCTGACAGCTTAATGAGGGTAAATGAGGAACTGTTAGAACCTGAGCTTGGGCCCCAGTGCACAGAAGGGCTGCTGGAGCCAGAAGTCAAGGCCAGGGAATTTCTAATGGCCCCTTAGGGGTGTAACTCAAGTTGGGGCCCATCTTTGGATCCCTCTCCCTCCTCCTGCTCAATAGTACCTCACACCCACATCTCCCCACCCCCAGTCTAGCTGCAGTCTCCTCTCCAATTTCAGCTGCAGGATTAACTGAGGTAGACGGCAAATTCTTGTACCACACACCCCCACAATGACTCACTGCTTGATCACTGTACATTTTCAAAGCTGGACCCAAACAGAATTACTAGGCTAAGTCCTCTGCGGGAAGTGGTAGGTGGTTTTGATTTACCCACTGTCTTGGATTATTTGTGTAATCTTGCCCTAGCCCTGGGGAACTGAGAGGAAGCCATCTCTGTCCTGGTGCTGGGGATATCTAGGTCCCTTTCTCCCCTCATCCCCACGCTTGGGGGGGCCTTCCCAGGTGCACTAACTCCTCCCATCGTCCCCCAAGTCCACACTCACATCAGTCGCCTTCTTCTCGGCTTGCTCCAGTTTCTCCTGGGCATCCTTGACGGATTCAGAATACTTTTCCACCTCATCCTCTGTTCCCTTCAGCTTCTTCTGGAGGCCCTGCTGCTCCTCTTCCAGCTGGGAGAGAGGGGCTCTATCAGCCAGGCCTCGGTGGGGGCCCAGGCCAGGAGAGGAGGCAGGAGTGTGTGCAGGGGGCTAGGAAGAGCTATTTGGAAGCTGCTGGAGAGGAAGGGGGATAACAGAGGAGGGACAGTCCAGTAAAGGGGTTTGGGGGACCTGGTAGGGGTACAGAGAAAGCTTCAAGCTGCAAGGAGCAAGACCCATCATTGCTCTGCAAGGGGAGGAGTGGAAACCAGGAGACTGGGGCTCCCAGGCTATGGTGGGTCAGATGAAGTGTGGCTCTGGCAGGGGACCTGGGAGTACTGAGAAGGCCCAGCCCTCACGCTGGGTGGGAGAGCACCTTGGAGAGCAGGCCCAAGGCTGGGAGACCCAGGGCAGGAGCCCACCCGACCCTCCGTTGGGGAGGGGAGACTGCACTGGGCTTGGGCCCCCACCTGCTTGCAGCGGTCCTCAGCTTGCTTCTTGTCTGCTTCGGCCTGCTCAGCACGGTCGATGGCATTCTCCTTGTCCAACTTTAGCATCTGCATCTTCTTCTTGATGGCGTCCATGGCTGCGGTGGGGTGTGGGCCGGCTGGCAGGCAGTGAGGACCAGGCGAAATGGGCGCACGGGTGGCGGGTGAGGAGGACCGAGCGAGACTGGGATGTCCCAGGCGCGCGGGCGCCTAAAAGGCTGGGAGGGACCGGGCGGAGCCGGCGACCAGGACCCTCCCCCACCTCGGCCCAAACCTTGTAGGGGCAGAAGCACTGCCCGGCCGGGGGGCGCGGCCGCCCCCTGTGCCCACCCCCTCGGGCCCGCCCCCCTTGGGGGTCCCACCCCCATCCCTCTAGCCCGCACCCCCAGCCAGCCGTCGGAGGAAAAAGCAGCCGACCGTTGGCTCAAAAAACCCTGTCGGTACAGAGGGGAGGGGACCCTCGGGCTGGGGGCTCCGCGCTTCTTCTGACTGACAGCCGGGCCCAGTGGCAGCTGCGGCTGGGGCCCCTGGGGCTATTTCGAGGCGTGAGCTCAGGGCAGCTGCCCTGGCGCTGGGACTGGCGTGCCCCCCCTCAGCTGGAGCAGCCGCTGCCCTTAATTTAGAAGTTTCCTGTAAATCCCCCCGGATTAAATGTCTCTTGGGAGGCGTAGTTCCTCCGCGGTTCGAGTGCCTCAGTTTACCCCGAGTCCTAGACTCTAGGTTTGCGTTACTGACATGGTGGTGGCGGCGGTGGAGTCTCACCAGGGGCTTGGGGAAATCGAGGCAGGAGGAGAGACCAGAGCCCGGGGTCGCAGTGCGGAGCGCAGTCCCGGTTGCTGTCCCGGAGGGCGGGCCTGACCTCTCTTCCCCTCCCAGCCCCTGCCCCTGCCCCAGGAGCCAGGCCCCTCCTCTGCGAGCCTGGGCGGCTCGGGACCCGGCTCCTCGCCCCGCCCGCCCCGCCCCCCACGTGCCCCGCATACTTTCCACGCGGCTACGGTCCGGCTGGTCGCCGCGCGCTCCCCGCCCCCACTCCCACCCAGGACAGGTTCCCTGCCGCCGCCTTTCCCCCGCCTCTTCAGCCCGCCCCACCCCGCCGCCCCCCTGCTTTCGCCTGCCCCTCCTTCGCCCGCGCGCCGTCCCTTCTCCTCCCCTTCTCCCAGCGGACTCTCCTCTCTTCCCCAGTGGGCCAACTTTACGCCAGATTTTCTTTTCTGCCCTTTTTTGGGATGTTTCCCCGGGGGAGGCGGGGCCGGGCCGGGGCGGGGAAGGCAGCGGGCGAGGGGGCGAGTTACTGAGCAGCGCGGCGTTGGGAGCCTAGGGTGAGATCCCCTCCGACCCCGGCCGCAGAAGCAGCTCCCAGAGCCGGGTCCTCGGGTCGGGAAGTGTGAGGCGCGGGGCGCGAGGCTGTTTGTTTTCGTTTTCCCTTGGGGTGGGGTGGGGTGGGGGGAGAGGAAATGGAGAGCCGCCCCGCAGGAGGGGGAAGGGGAGGAGGGACGGGGCGGAGGAACCTGGGAGGGAGCGGTTCGCCTCGCCCCCCCAGGCGCAGAGGGGCGGGAGGCCTGCATTTTGCTGGGGACTTGCGCCCGTGGGAACCATGGGCCGCGGCAAGGGGGTGCGGAAATGCATTCAGATCTGCCTAACTGCACAGGGAGCGACCTCTCCTGACCTCGCAGTGTTCCCCAAACTCCGTGAAAGACACCTCCTCCGCGCAGTAGCCGATGCGAGACCCCTGGGGTTACGAAGTGCTCCCCGCCCTTCACTTCTCACAAGCACTTAATCCTGGAGATTCTGCTTCCTACAAATTAGGTTCCTTCTTAAGAGTCTGGGCTTGCCTTCGGCAGCTGCTTATATTACCTCCTGTCTAGGTCTTTTATGGTCTTTCTGGTTCCCCAACTCATTCATTCATTCGATCGTCCCACGACATTGCTGCCAAAGACCTTTTACAAAGTTAATGCGAATAGAATCTAAAATAGTCCACAACCCCTCCCTACTCCCTGCTCCTTTTGAGGAGAAAATATCCACACTTCTTAATATGGTATAGAAGGGCCTTTGTTTTGGATCCTGCCTACCTCTCTAACCTCATCTTTTCTTCTCAGCCTCACCCCCAATACTCAGACTTGTACTTCATCCTGCATTCATACTGAGCTACGGGCAGGAGCTGGAAATAGCTGCACTTTTCTCAGAGCTTCCCCATTTTATGCATTCTGTTCCCTTTCCCTAAAATGCCCTTCCTCTAGGCTTCCTGGTGGCCTTTAAGACTCAGATCAAGTGTCAGCTTTTCTGGGAAGCCTTCCCTGGCTGCGACCCAGCCCATCTCCTCCAACTGATAGGTTCGAGTTCTTGGTGCCGCTTATCACTCACTCTACCCCCATGTTGTAACTGTCCTTGTACCTGTTGTCCCTTCCACTGGTCTGTGAGTCCTCCAGAAGAGGAATTGTTGTTTTCAATTTTCAATCCCCAATGCCTAGCACAGCACCAGGCATAGAGTTGGCACTTGATAAACATTTGCCAAATGAATTTTTTACGTATCAATGTCTGGGGTACACAAATATGCCGGAGCCAGCCGGCGACGTGTGGATCCTGGCGTTGGGGGGTGAGGATGAGAAAAGAAAGAGACAAACAAAGATGGGGACGGGAGGACAGTGTCTCTGTGGACAACTGCACTGAGTTTATTTTTTGAGCTATATTTATACAGGTATCAGG